>BRZM01004766.1:37458-58558 GCA_033238685.1 Lates japonicus
CATGTTGACAGCTGTTGTTTGATTGTCTTATAACAGTTATCATCCTTTTTATTCTTCTTTCAGTTGTAGATCGAGTAAAGAAAATTACTACACAGCCCGATTGGCGATTTCAAAGACAGTCGCACACGCCAGTTCATCCGCTTCTCCTCATCCCCAGGCCGCCGTGGTTGACAGGTCAATGTGTTCATATCGGGCTGCAGCCAGTCAGGCAGTGAAACATGACCCTCCCACTCAACCGCATTGCCTGCTCAGCCTTTCTCGGAGGTTCTCCTTCTCCTCAGCTCTCCATCGGCCGGTTACCGCCGGGCGGATTACCAGCCCTGAGCGAGACGGATGGGGAGAGGATGATGGTGAGAAAGATAAAAGGTGCTGAAAGAAAGACAGAAATGAGAGACTCCAGAGCCTAGAAAGGAGAAGAGGGAGTGCTCATTCAGGAAATAGTTCCTCCCTTTTTCCCTCTGTTTTGATCAGGTCAGAAGGACGTTTTTTCTTTCTCCCTTTCCCCCACTTTTCATCGATCACCGAAAGACATCTGGTGTAATGTTCCTTTTTCCTCCCGCATCAGCGACGTCCCGATACATCGCCAGAACACCTGGTAATCGTCTGTTTGGTCTATTTTATTGTCTTCATTTGCGCCGTTGACGCCCGTGTTCTTTATCAACGTCCGTGGCGGTGATTAAACCCTGTATCCCTTTTCGAAGACATCGGCATTTCGTCGCGGCGGAGAGAATGCAACAGCCAAGCGGAACTCATGTCACGCAGCCGGTCTATTACCCCTCGGTTCATCGAAGCACACCATCGATCTCAACCTTAGCGCGACCTCCGCTCCCCGTCAGATCACTGTTGTTCTTAACGCCCACAAACACCCAAACACGTTCGCCCGATGATGGACCACGCATTTACGCACACGCACGCATCATCGCAACTCATCCACCAGACGCAACACACACACACACACACCCCACCTACAACACATTAGCTCAGTTCGAGCGATACTGACCGTCAGCAGTGAGTTCGCAACGTTTCGCGAGGCCCCTGTTCACGCAAGCCCCGTCGTGCGCATGCGTGCACCAGCTGAGGCTGGTCGACGGAATGAACTTCATCAATTCGCCCTCCTGTTTTCTCTGTCCTTCGCCAACGACCGAAACAAGCGATCGCCCACAAATTACGATTCTTCATCGTCACTTTCCATCCTCCTCCTCTTCTTCACCGCCCGTCGTTCTTTCTTCGGTAACCACCCTCTTTCCACATCGGGTGAATGTCGTTTCTTCTTCGCACCAAACAGTTTCACATCGTTAGCCGAGCCACGTCCCCGCAGCCGGGTCCAAACGGTGCCCACGCTCAGCACCGAGGCGAGGTTGCAATGAGTCGATGTCTGTTTTCACATTTGAGGACCTGGCCTGGCTATAAGTGCTGATTTATGTTCATAGCTGACAGACTGTACATCAGGAAAGTTGAGAGATATTGATTGCGGGCGAACACAGCCTTCTCGACGTCACTGGCCTAATGTTTCTGGGGAAACATTGTGGTCGTTCCAGATGTCGACGTTACGTTATCAATCACAGCAACACGCACAGCCGACGCCGCAAGGTCAAGGCCGCAACCGCTGACGGCCTGGTTTATTCCACGACAGCCATTGTGCAAAGATGTTTTCCTTCATCACAGGTCGAGTAAAAACAGCCATGACCATCTACAGCGCCGTACAGCAAAAGACATATGCGAATGCGAATGGAAGTCCTTTGCCCAACCATCAGCTCGCTGTGATTATGACCACCGGCATCAAAAGAGCAATGGAGTCACAAGACGACAGGCATCTCGTCGTCTTCGTAAAATCACATCACCCGCGCCGCGCATGACAGATGCTCCCGCCACCGTATTGTGTCTGGGCACCATCAGGCCTCAATGAATGAGGTCACATATGGCAACACGATTCCACTTAAACCAGAAGTCCACCGTTTCACCACCCTGCCCACACCACTGCCTCGTCGATCAAGGCAGGCGAAGACGTGACAAAAACCAGGTGACACATGAGACAGAAGAGGAGTGTGCGGGAAGCAACAGAGTGAGACCACGCATTCAACAAACAAAGACCAACCAGACGGGTGAGCGACGCCGCAGAGCCCACACGATCAGCTGCAGTCAAACCGCGAACGTCACACACTCGTCAGTCCGATTTCAGTGGTCCACCTCCCCGCATTTCATTACCGAACAGCCGAGCACCGTCACCCCACCGTTTCTTCACCCACCGCAGCACCAGGACCGGGCGATCTGATTGCGACACCGTTGCCTCACCCTCCACGCCCCAGACGTCACCCACCACGCCCGTTCCAGCCACCTCGCCACGGCCGGGTCGATCACGACGGCGCCTGACGGCGGCTCATCAGAGCGAGCACCTGTTCAACAACGATCCCAATCAGCAGCCTGTCCTCCGGTCCTCATTCCTCCCAGGCCCTCCTCCTCCTTCCACTGCCAACTCACTGCCCATCCACCACTGAAACGACCGACGAGCTGGATTAAACAAGTTTGCCGAGTTACACTGCTGAGAGTCGCTTCTCCCGAGTCAGAACTATGGGAGACAGCGGCGATCATTAAAAATTTGACGCTAGTTGCTTGCCGAAATACGATGTTTCAAATACTGGCAGAGATCAGGCATCATGAGCAAAAGTTGAACGCCCGCTGGTCTATGCCATTTAAAAACAGAAGATATAATTATATTTTGAACCAGTTTCATTTCCAGTAGAACTGGAAACCACCGGATCACGTTCTCTGCATTCAGCGCGAACCCACTGCCTCACCGCCTTCCATCACAGCGAACAAAAGCCTCACCAGCCGCCGACAGCGGTCGCGGGTTCATCTCACCCTGGCACACAACATGAAATGCCACATGACCTGACCACCAGCCTGAACAGTATCGCAGCAGTCGTCACGTAGCGACGGTTAACAACATTTACCCGGCTTTTGAGCATCGGACCCGATGGTGGCACTGCCGTCCATCGCCGACGTCCAGTGTACAGCCGTCATCTCGCCAGCGGAAGCCTCCTGCCTGTCAGTTCAGGGTAATGACATCATTTTCATATAAGCAACTAATATGTCCGAGCCACAGCCCATTAATCATACACTGATCACCACCATAGCTCAGTAAATATTTTGCTTTACAGAGCAGCATATCTGGCTTACACTTATGTACAGCCATGGAATTGTGCATGAGTCACCGGCACAGCATGATGTAAGTGCGTGGTCGCAGCGGCTTCAGCAGCGAAATCGCTACTTGAAGTATCATCTCATGTGAGAACACGGTTCAACCACCGCATTATTTTCGTGCCAGCCGCCACACCAGCAGCCGCCCATGCTCCTCAGCGTCGAACGCTCATTGTCCGCTCACATCCATAACATACCTCCGACGCTGTGTCATTCACACGACATACCATAGTCTGCGTTTATTTCATTTTCATGAATTCCTTTCAAACTACGTTGTTTTAATCACACACCCGTGCCATCATTATTTCAAATCATTTCTTTCTTCATTTGTTGTTTGAACACACCGCGCTTACCCGCATCCAAATGTACAGCGAGAACCGTACGTTCATTTACCCGGAGTATGTATGGGTGTAAGAGGAGCGCAGTCATCCGTCGAATGAAGAATATGTGCAATATCGAGAAATTGCGTAATGGACGAGCTGTTACACAACAATGCGCCCTCCCGTCGTGCCATAACATTACAATGGTCAATGTCTTCACAACGCGAACCACCCCGCAGGTGGTACACATTATATGTACACACAAGTGAAGATTGGCATCAGTTTACAGTCTTCTCTACTTACATCATGGCTTGCTCCCATGACCGAATCGGCCAGTCACCTGGCGGCACCACACCATGAACACAGAATTATGCGTTGGCAAAAGATTTGGCGCGACCTCGCGCCTATGTTGAGGACTGACAGATTATGCGCGATCGCTTCAGTTCACCACCACGCCAGGCGACGGGAGCGTCCAACACAGTGCCGTCTCCATCACGGCCCCGCGCCACCACGCCTCGGCCGTTTGCCTGTTGCGCATCTGGTCAGGGCCCGCGCTTCCGGCGAGGTAACAGCCCGAGGGATGCTGCCTTCACTTTCAGCAGCGATCCCCACACACACACACGTCATTGCCAGAACTCACGAATTGGCGCAGTCGCCATTTTGGTGCACTTGTCATCGCGGGTTCACCGCTCGCCGAGAATTGCGCCACACGGCGCCGCCGTTGCACTATTGAAACGATGCTTTTCGCGATTCGATGAACTTCGCCTCATCTCTTCACACACACACACAACAGCTGGTCTCGCCTTCAGCTCAGGAGGCTAAAGAGAAAGAGGGCAGAGATCAGCCGCGAGTGGGATGACTTTCTGGAATGAACAGCCGGGGATACTAATCTGTTCAGCGCCAGGTCAGGACCCCTGCCGCGGCTCAGAGCCAGCAGTGTCGCCCAGCGTCTGGCCAACAAGAGCATTCGCTGGCTTGCCGGTGCCGATGTCACGGCAGGTTCATTCACAGATCGTCCCAAGATGATAGACCAAAAAGCGCTTTGCGGTCGGGCATGATTTCGGTTATTTAGCTCATCAGCGTTTGAGCCCGCCGATAAGATGCAGTAGCGTTTATCGGCAGATCAAACATGCCGTTCAATCAACCAGATTATGCCAGATTATTTGTTCGTCGCGGCCAGGCCACCAACTTCGCCGACCCCTCGTTTCCTGATCGTAACCGACAAGACTGCAGATGATCTGGATGCATCAAACTTCGTTCATCATGCACCATCATCGGCGCAGCCCCCGCCTGATTTTACCGACGGTCCCGCGGTAAACACGTCGAGTCAACCGGCTGGAGCCGATGCCGATGGCGACCTCCCTTCAATACCGTTCGTGTCATCGCCTCTTCCATCTCGGCGCGAAATCAGTTGACCGATGTTTTGCTCCCCGTACATTTTGTAGACCACACGCTGGTCATTTCTCAGCCCTCACTCAACCTTAACTGTCACAACCCAAATCCTCATTCTACTCACTGTTTAACCGTATTTCATCTGGGGTCCAGCATTTGGTCCGTTGCCCGGACCTCACGCAGGCCTCAGCCGGACCTCACGAACAGTGAAATCCGATACGTGCCGAAAGTCCCCGTCCGGTGACCAGCTGCGATCGCGTGGCACACGCTGAGAGCCCACCAGAACGCACCGAGCGAGCTCATTGCCGCCTGATCATCAATACCTGAAGAATTGTTCGCTCAGTACGTTATATTCAGGTCATGAAGGTCCATTAACATTTCACAGGTGTGGCTCAGTGAAGTCTCAGAATCACAAACTTTTTTCGATATCAACTTTATTACAAACACAGCGCAGCAGCTGACCCCAGGGCAGCACACTGAGGTCAGAATAAAGAGCTTGGTGATATCTGAGGATGCCAGCGAGAGTGGGTGGCTGAATAAGCAAACGCGAGTAAACCAAACACTCCCCTGTGTGGCGATCAAATTGCCTTCAACTGCCTGTCCCTGACCGAATGCCAGCCGAGCCCTGTTCTTCTCCCGCCCACAATAACTCCCACTCCCCGCCCTCTTTCGCCCTCCTCCATCCTCATCTCCTCCATCACCGCCCCGCCGACAGCCGCGCCAGCACACAGGTGACAAGAGGAAAGAGAGCTTGAGCGTGAGCAGACAGCAGATGCGTAGCAGCAGCGACCGCGAACACAGCGAACGACGGCGAGGCCGAACGCAGCACCATAAAACAGACGAGTCATCGTTATTTGAGATAAGGCCAGCCGTCCCTGACGACATCAGTACCTCACACATGCAGATGATGGAGGAGCCTTCAGGTCGAGGATACGTCGATACCAGGTCATGAGCCAGGCTTTGCCGGCGAACGCCAGACAGATTGTTCGCGTAATTACCTGGTAACATCAGGCCGATGACAGCTTTTCATGCTCATTTGCGCCATACCGGACACACAAAAGACCGCTGATTTATCAAACTGGTCTCATCAGCTTCCAACATCTGTCTCGTTATCTCGACATATTACGTTGTGTTAAAATTGGGACTTTATGGTTTTCCTTACGGGGAATTTTGTCGCCCGATGTCGAAAACACTGTCGCCGGTGCTCAGTCGCTGGGCGCAGCCTCGTCCGCAAGTCACAGAGGCGGGAGCGGCAGGGGCCCGGCACAATCACCGAGGTCCGACACCCCCGAACAGCGGCCTCATCATGAGGTGCTTTTGAGCGAGCGAGCAAAGAAGAGCACACGCAGGACGATGCTCACTCCAGCCCGTCAAAGAAACCAGCCTCAGATGGAGTATAAGGAAGGAGAAGCGAGCGCAGATTATTCAGTCCCAGCGCACTTGGTTCAGAATTGTCAACATGTGAGAGAAAGAGAGAGAAAATCAGCAGCGGTTATAAAGATGAATGAAACACTATTTTGCGTTACCAGCAAGACCGGAACCGCGTTTTGGCTGCGCAAACATCTCAGCCTGAGCTAAACGTTATCCAGACTTCCGTCAGTTAAAGAAGCCCCGTCGAGCCGGTTAAACGATCACACAACCGCCTTCACGCCGCGCCCACCGGCCGAAACAACAGAACTGGCATACGTCGTCGCCGCGCCAGACTATCGGTCATAACACACCAACGAGGAGATTGCCGTCAACATCAACGCAACATCGCAACGCCAGGGCCGATGCAGAAATAGCAGTTCGAGTCGCCTCCGGACCTGAGGACACCAGTCCCCCAGACTGAGGATGTTTTCTCCCTGGTCCGTTGGGAAAGACTGCCGTTCACATTGCCGTTGCACAATGTGGAGGCGTCCATCTTACCACCCACCTCCACCGCCCGTTTCGATTATCCCAAACCACAGTGACTTTTCACGAAACCGCCGGAGAGGTTGAGCAGTGCGAAACTGGCTGGGACAGTAGCCCACTCATCTTCCCGCCGTTTCTTCTTTCCGGCTTCCAGGCACATGCCAGATGGACAGAGCCTGCCTTGAGGGTTGCGAGATGCAAGAGTTTATGAACATCCTCTCCTCAACACGTTCTTTTGTCGATCCGTTTTTTTTTCATTTCGCTTACACCACCTTTCCCATCTCCATGATTTTGAATCCAGTGTCTCAGCAAACAGGCCCCTGCTCTGGAGTAAACCTGCCCCCTCGGAGCAGAAACATGAGTCTGCTTCTGCTGAGACACGCTGGATTCACAGAAATCCTCATGGAGTGAAGGGATGGGAAAAGGAGAGTGAGGTGAAAAAGTAAGCAGGGAGTCAGGAAAAAAAAAAGCAGGATTAAAATGGATAAAGACGTGTTAGGGGAGAGGGATTGATTTCATAAACTCTTTACCCCCTACCCCATCACCCTGTGCAACCCTCCAAGGTTAGGTCTGTCCATCTGGCATGTGCACTACATAGGCCAGAAGGAAGGAAACTGCTGGGGAATGAGTATGAGAGTGAGATACCTTCCCCGCTCAGCTATTATTCTTTGTTAACCAGTTTTTAGCACTGCTCAGCCTCTCCGGTGGTTTTCATTAAGAAAGGAATCACCTTGGTTTTGCCAGGACCCCTAATCAAAACCAGACGCGTTGGAGTTTTTAATTGAAGCAAGATGGACCTCCACGTTGTACACAACTGGCTTAATGTGACAACTTATCCCATCACTACAACAGTCTTTCCCAACGGACCAGGGAGAAAAACATCCCCTCAATGAGGGAAATCTAGGGGGTTTGTTAATGTCCCTCTGATTTCAGAGGGCTGTTATTGTTGAAACGACTCCAGACTGCTATTTTCTACCACATCAGCCTCTCCTCGTGCGTTACATTATTTGCATTGTGTTTGAGCCTTGTCTTCTCCTCGTCGGGTAATGTTATGACCATTAGTACAGCACCGCGGCAGCATGTGTCTGGTTCTGGCTGTTTTCGAAGCCCGAGCAGAGTGGAGCTTGGCAGTGGGAGAGCGAGGAACACATTGTGTGACTGTGTGTCCAGTACTAGCCAGCTCTCTGGGCAGGGGAGCTTGCTTTTAGCTGAAAGAAAACAAGAGTCTGAATGAAAACGACAAGCTCAGAGCTGAGGATGTTTTTTTAGCTACAGCCAAAGCACCAGTTCCAGTTCTTGCTGTAACCCTGCCATAAAGATAGTGTTTCATTCAGCTTTCAGTCTTTATATAACCACTACTGAGTTTTTTTCTCTCTCTCTCTTTCTCTCACATGTTGACAGTTCAGTTGAACCAAAAAATTGCACTGGGACAGATAATCTACCTGCTTCCTTCTCCTTCCCTGCCCCCTTCTCCTAACCCTGTGAGAGTGTTTGGATTTCTTTGAAAAACAATAATTTGGAAATGTGGCTCCTCCGGCTCCTGCTGTTGTGCTTTTCTTTCTTTGCTCATTTCCTTCTCAAAGCTCCCTTGATGTGGGGCTTGTTGTGCTGTTTTCAGAGAAGTGTGAGACCTCGGTGAGTCATTACCCAGGCCCCTCACCATACACACTCTGTAACCTTTGAGACCGAAACACGCCAACGACTGAATACACCTGGCTTGCATTGAATTATGTTTCAGCATCAGGTCAAGGCCGATGGTAAAGTTCCCATAGGAAACCATAAAGTCCCAATTTCTCTGTATTGCTGTGTTAGCTTTAAGCATATGTAGGAGTGTTTCAAGGGAGGATAGCAGGATAGAGATGTTATGGGGGGGCTGAATGAAGTTGGTTTGATATGTAAATCCAGCGGGCGTGCGCATGTGTGTCGAATGTGCGCAAATGAACGCAAGAAACATGTCATCGGCCACAAATTGTTTCCCACCCAGGCAGATTTACACGGGGCAAGTCAATGAACTGTCTAGCATTCAGAAACCAAAGCCACCAAAGCCATGACCACAGGCATGAGCAGTATCCTCCGGGGAACAGAGATAAGAGGGAGGAAGTCGGAGAGACTCTGCATATGAACAGTAAACCCTCCATATCAATGATAATTTAATATGTTAAATCAAAGGAAGTTACCGCTTTGTCTAAATAGCAGTATTTCACCTGTTTGCCATAGATGTGCTGCATTCAGTTTCCCCTCCCATCCGTCATTCCTTTATGTTTTCATCCTGATATCTCTTTCACTTTTCCTGCTACACATCTATATATCTATCTCTCCATTTCTTCCTCTTTCCAAAAGCTCTCCTCTTTTCCCTCTCTGCCCCGTGTCTTCCCACCCTGTGTGCTACAGCGCAGCTATGTGCAAGCAGGGGCAGTGATGGAGGGAGAGATGGAAGGATGGAGGGAGGCCCAGAAAAGAGGGGCAGGGAATTTGCTGATTATTAGCAAGACGGAGAGAGAACTAAGGGCTTCAACATGTCCCCTAGCATTTCAAGTGGGACAGACGAGTTGGAGAAGCACCAACCACGCATAAGGGGAGAGTGTTTGCGTTTACTGCTTACTGATTGTTATTCCACCCACTCACTAGCATCCTCAGACCCTCCTCGCTCTCCTTTGTACACACCACCCCATTCCCCCAGCCTCAATTATTATACCCTAAAGGGGCACATATGACATGAAACAAAAAGTTATTCTCTAAGAAAAAGTTTGCATCTATAGAACCACCAGCCACACATATGGGGAAATATTTAATAAGACCTTCATGTTTTATGATGGTTACCATAGCATGCAAGCAGACAATTCTTCAAGGTATTGAAGTAGTCAAAGGCGGCTGAAATACTGCAAACTCTCACTCAATGAGTCATTCTAAACAAATACTCAACATGCTTGTACCACACACACAGTCTCATAGCTTGGTCCACCAGATGTGCACCAGCACAAATGGGCTTGCCTACTATATTTGTGGGGGTCCGAAAACTGGAGCCCACTTGTTTGTGAGGTCCATAGCTGTGGGGGACTAAAATGCTGGACCCCATGTTTAAAATGACTGTTTGAGGCAAACTTGGTAAGGGTAGAATTAAGTTTCGGTTGTGATAGTTAAGGTTAGGTAAGGGGCTAGGGAATGCATTATGTCAATGACGGGTCCCCACAAAGGATGTACAAGGGTGTGTGTGTGTGTTCTTCAAAACATCAGTCAACTGGTTCCTTCAGGGATGGGAGGAGAGGGCGATGACACAGACAGTGATGAGAGGAGAGGAGGGGTCCCGCCATAACTTCCCCAACATCATCCAGCGGTTGACTCCGACGTGACACCGCAGGACCGTTCAGTGCCAAATCAAGAGCGGGGCTGCACCCACAGTGATAAGTGCATGATGGACACGAGAAGTTTGATGTGCATCCAGATTCATCTGCAGTCTTGTGAGATTTTGATCAAAACAGGGAGTGGCAGAGAAGAGTTGTTGATGGCCTGGCCTCCCTGTGAAGCGGATAGGCCCAAAACAAATAAATCCTAATATAATCCTAGTTGTGGTTAGACACAGCATGAAGAGACTTTTGATCTACCCTTGAAATAAAACACTACTGTACATCTGCCTCAGCGAATGATCAAACCCCTTGATGTTGACTAAATGCCAAAAATATCATGCCGACCACAAAAACGCATAGTCGGTTTTTGGATCCTATGTTATCACAGGACAGTCTGTAGATGAACAACCTCTCGTGACATGAAACACCCGCTTAAATGTAGCGAATATGTCTTGTTAGCCCAGATTCCTTCTGCGGCAAGAGAGACCCTTGCTAACTCTGAGCCGTTAAAACAAACAGGGAGGTCCCTGAGCACAGCGCTTTGGACAAAGGTTAAAGCAATATCCCCCAGCACTATTCATTTCAGAGAATCCATCCCACTCACTGGCTTTGATCCTCTCTCTCTCTGCCCCTCTTTCTCTCTTGCTTATCCTGAGCTGGTGAGGAGGTGGTTGTGTGTGTGTGTGTGTGTGTGTGTGTGTGTGAGAAAGAGATGAGAAGCAGAGTTCATCATGAATCCTTGAAAACATCATTTCAATGAATGCAACAGCCATCAGCGCCCGTATGGCACCAGGGGACCTCTCAGCACAGAGAAAAGCCCCAGAGCTGAACCCGCAATGATAAGTGCAAAATAGGCGACTGCACCCAGATTCAATGGGATTCTGTATGTGTGCGCACGTGTGTGTGTGTGTGTGTGTGTGTGTGTGAAGTTCAGCTGCTGAAGGCCCCAGAGGAAGGCTTATCCCTCAGGCTGTTTACCTCCGCCAGAGCTGTTTACTTGACCCCTGATGATTTAGATGCACAACCAAATAAAAACAGCCAGGGAAGTTCAAACAGCTAGTGACGCATAAAGGGTGCATGAGGTGGGACAGCACTGTGTTCAATGATGGCTCACAGCTGGACCTCCCCACGTCACCTACAGCATTAGTGGTGAACTAAGGCGACCAGCTACTCATAATCCTATATCAAGTCCCTTTTCAAACACTTAAGAACTACTTGAGGTCTTTATAAATCTTTATAACACATAATTCTTAACATGTTCCATGGAAGTCTGTGGGTGCCGGCCAAAAAGTTAATTTCATTGAAGTTCAGCGTTCATGGGAGCGGACCATGATTCATAAATTTGCAGAGAGGAGACTTTTGTAAACTAGTGCAATCTTCCCTTATGTGTGTACATATAATCATGTATACCACCTCTGGGGTGGATTTCATCATATTTCAACATTGTGAACATTTGGCCATTTGTACAATGTTGTTTATGTTTTGACAGGAGGAGCATTGTTGTGTAGCAACAGATCCATTTACATAATTTCTCGATGTTGTAAGCACTTACATAATGCCCCCATTCATTTGGATTGAACTGCAGCTCCCTTCAAGGCCCCCAGACCTGCACCCATACACTCACTCAGGTCTGTGGGCTCGTACAGTTTCTCACATATGTACATTTGGATGCAGATCTAAAGCGCAGTGTGATGTAAACAAACAAATGAAGAAAAAGAAAATGATTTTAAATGTAGAGAATTAAAAAAAAAAAATCACAGGTGCTGTGATTAAAACAACATGGTTTGAAAAAAAGGAATTCATATAGAAATAGAAATAAGCACAAGACTGTAAATTATCGTGTAGGTGAGCACAGCGTCAGATTATGTTATGGATCATGTGACGGACTGTGGAGTCACGTTTCTGAACTTAGCTGAGGGAGCATAGGCCGAAGCATACTTTAATTGTGGCGGCTACAGCAGCACAGGAAATATCTGAGAGGGTATAGTTTAGACCGTGTTCTCACATAGGATGATGTCACCCCTTTCAAATTAGCAGTCTTCACTTTGCACAAGCCACTTACACATTTGACCACACACCCACACATCCCCACATACTGTACCCAGTCATATTGGAGCACAAACCCTTGTTGAGCTCATGCACAGATTTACATGCATGTAAACATACATAAGTGTGTCTTCTTAAGCCAGATTTATACTTGCCTCTGTAAAACGGTAAATGACACTAGGCTATGAATTGATTTACAGTCAGTGTAGTTAGTAGGAGCATGTATCATAATCAGGACATATTGTGGATTTAGCATATACCCAAAGTAATTGTGTTTACACAGGCTGACAAGGGCAGGGAAACCCACTTTGGCGGGAGTATATGAGGCGGCAACTATTACACTGGATATCAGCTGATGATCGAGCTGAAGAGGAGCAGGTAGTGGAGATGCTGTGGAAAACAAAGACAGAGACAGCAGTACCTTTTCCATCAGGATTCAGTCTCAAAAAGCCAGGTGATAAATGTTTATTAGTCTGTATTGTTTGTGATGCTGTCGCTGCACGTGGCATTTTGCTTACACGTCGTCCTGACCCGACAATTGAGGTCGTCATAAGTAGCATTTCATGTTATGTGTGCCAAATTGAGATGGAGTGGAAACCACGGCCACTGTGTCAGCCTGGCTTTGGAGTGAGCTTTTTTTATTCACTTTGTGATAGAGAGAAACAGTGGGAACAGTGGGTTCGCTCTGGAAATTCCACTGAATCACAGAGAACGATGATCAAGGTGAGGACAGTTTCTACACTGGAAATGGAAAACTACTGTAGATCCCAAAATATAATTATATCTTCTATTTTTAAATAGCATAAGATTAGCGAGCTCGTGTTCAACTTGCTCTATATTCATGATACACAATCTCTGCCAATGACAGAAACATCGTGACAAAAACACAAAGCAGCCTAACTTCACAAATCCCAAATTTTGTGATCGCCACACTGTATCTCCATAGCTCCTGCATGTAGTTCTATTTTTCAGGAGGCGTACTATATCATCTCCAGCAGTACTTCACACGTAGCTTCAGCAAAAACCCTGACACAGACATATAAATCCAACCTTACACTCATCCAGTGTTTCTCTCTCAGTAATGGGCCCAGGCTGTGGTAAGTTGCTTGAAATAGAAGAAGGAAAGGAAAGAAACAAGGAGAAGAGGAATAAGACGAGGAGAAGATGACAAACACAGTTACAGATGCATTTACTAGCCCAAGGTAGGGTTGCTTCACTCTGATAGTAACCCACCATCAGGAACAAAGCGCCATCAAAAATGATCAGCCAACCGTAGCAGGTGGCTAAATTTGGACATGCGTGCGGCGGACACTGACACATCTTCACAGAGACATCAGGTGGAGGAGACGAAGCAGCGAACATCGCAAATATGAATCCTCATAATCCCCGTTCCGGACCTCACAAAAACACTCACATGGTAGGTGATGAAAATGATGTGAAAATTGATATATAGGCAATGCTCAGCTGTTTCTAATGTGGTGATAGAAATACGAGGAGGGTGGAAGAGCCACTAAAATGGTTTTGAGCTTGAAGTGTGCTGAGCTCTGTTCCATGACTGAAGCGCTGACCTTACAGCTGAATCCTGTGTAAAATCTGTCTGACATCACTCACCGAGGCTTTTCCATCTCACAATTTGAGTGCTGTTTTATTTGGAGTACGTGATAGTCTCTCACTCTATTTTACTTCCCACACACTCACTCTTTTATACCATAATGTGCAATCACACAGACACATGCATGCTCGCACACGCGAGTGTTCACAGACAGGGCGAGTGAGTGATATTCCTGGTGTGGTTGAAGGGTGGAGTGGGAAACAGTGGACCAAACCTGGTTTAAAGTTAGAATCATGTTGCCATATGAAAATGACCTCATTTCTAAATTGAGGGAAACCCTGATGGATACTTTGGAACACAATACAGTGGCAGGGCACCCCAACATCTCTGTCATGCATGATAATAATCTCATAACACTGAGTGATATGGATTTTACAAAGACTTGGCAAAGGGGGATGCCACATGATGTCATCTTATGACTCCATTGCTCCTTTTTGGTGCCAGTGAGTCCGCTAATCACATGACACTGATGGATTTAAGCAAAAAGGATTCCATTGCAGGGTTCCTATCAGAACGCATATGTCTTACTATATGTACAGCGCTGTATAGATGTCTCATGGCTGTTTTTACTCAAACTATATGATGAAGGAAGAAACATCTTTGCAATGGCTGTCATGGAATAAACCAAGAGTAATCAAGCAGATTACTTGGCTCTATATTGTCTTGGCCTTGCCAGCAGTGCGGCTTTTGTGCTGGTAAATATTTGCTGTGAGTTGAGTAGCATGGCATCGGCACATCACAAGGACATTTTGTGTTTCCCAAACATTAGGCCAGTGACGTCAGGAGGCCCTAATGATGTTTAACAAGCCCACCCAGTCCAGCATCACCCCATAAACAACCCTGATATACCCTTAGTCCCCTGTCCAACTACTTAGGAGCACAATAGAATCCAACACCCACTTAAGCAGGCCCGTCCTCTGTGTTGTTTTAAGGTAACAAAAACAGACATCGGCTCGGCACAGCCTTTCACAACCTCATGTTGACGTTCGCACCTTCACCAAGTTGCAGGCGTAAGAGGCTGTTTGGCGTTGGCCTGCTGAGGGACATGGCTCAGCTGTTTTGATGTGGGGAAACCCTGTTTGATAATTGCAGAAGAAGAAAAACGACTGACTGGAAAACCCATAACATCACCACCCCGAATGTGAGAAAAAGAGAAAGTGGACACACCTTCGAGAAAGAACCGACCGGAGGCGAATAGGAAGAAGAGGAGGAGGAGGATGGAAAAGTGACAGTAAAAAGTCATAATTTGTGACTGATTAGCAACCGTTTCCAATTAGAACAGCAGAGGACAGGAAAACCAGAGGGAGGGAGGGACAGGGTCGGTGGGGTTCATTTCCATCCGGCAAGCCTCAAAAACACAGACACACCCACACAAACAAGAACTTACATGGAGCAGAGTTTTCCAGCAGGAGCCCAATTTGTGTTTGGGCTCTTCTAAACACACTAATATATTGGTCAGTATGATCTCAAGCTCAGACTGGGCTAAATGTCTGTCTGTCTGTTTGGCGAGTGGGATTGGCATGTGTGTGTGTGTGTGTGTGTGTGTGTCGTCTAGTGAATAAGTTTGCATTGATGTGCATGTGTGCATGCATGCATGTAAAATGTGCATGTGTGATATCCATGTTTGCATGGACGGCGGGGGCCGCATATACGTGAGCGTGTACGTGTGTGTTTGTGTGCGAGTGCGTGGGGCTGCCAGTGTGTCTGACAGGAGAGCAGAGGTCATGCTAAGGTTGGGATGAAGTCAGAATGTAATTATGCTTCAGCCAGTTCAAGGAATAAGCAGAACTAAAGCTGCATGACTCTTAAGTTCCATAAAACCATACATTCTCGCTCCCAAGATACACACGGTATGTTAGTGCTTCTCCCTCGAAAAAGGGATACAAGGAGAGTTTAGAAAAATACACACATGCACACACACATACACACACAGACATTATTAAAAAACACAGCGTCAGCAGCAAATAAAGAGATAATAAAAATGGGCAAAATATTTCCTCTCACATTCTAATGGGGCAGGGTTGCCAAGGTGACCTGGCGTGCAGCCAGGGACAGAGATGGTCACTGAGTGCATATATGGGAGGAAAAAGGGGGGTAGGAAGGGAGGGCGACACACCAGGTGGTTTCACTCGGGTGATCCAGTCTCGACTGCCTCTGTCAAAAAAAAGTAGGGGAAGGGAAAGAAAAAACATCAACTGGCCTGTCAAAAACAAGAGGGAAAAAAGGGAGAACTTTATCTTCCCCTGAATGAGCCTCCCTCTTTTCTCTCTCCCTCCTCTTTCTTTTCTCTCCTTTTTTGCTTCTATCCTAAATCTTTCTCATTCTCTCTCATTTCTGTCTTTCTTTCTTTCTTTTTTATGTTTTCTCTCTCTCATCATCCTCTCCCCATCCGTCTCACTCAGACATGTTTTCCAGGGCCTGCCATCCATCGATACCGTATCCACCAACAGTAGCCAGCCAGTGCCTAGCGGAGAGCCCCTGAGGAGGGTGGAAAGCTGGGAGGAGGGCCTCCGGGGAAGGCCTGTTGGGTACAGGGTGATACGGGTTAGTCGGAGGGGAGGTCATAAACCACACTACCTGATAACTGCAGCGGCTCTATCTGGAGACACATTGTCCATATCCAGTACAACAATAGAGATAGGGAGAAATGGGTCAGGACTGGATGAATTTAAACGTGTACGGTAATAACAAAAATCATAAATCAGGTTTATGTAGTAATTTTCTTTTTACTCAGTCACTTTACAACAGAAGAAGAGGGTAAAAAAAAAGGATGATAAAACATATTTATAAGACAGTAAAACCAGGGGCAGTTAAGCAGGAATGGTAAGTCAGAATTTCTGATAGTGTGGTGCCTGCCCTGTAAGCCATTATAACCTGAAAATATATGTTGTTGATTACATGTGAGAGGAATACACTGTATTTCCAGCTTTCATCTGCTTTTAAACATCTGCTGTGTATCACTTGGCTTTGCATTTAAAAACAAGCTCCATGTGACTGTAGGATATGGATGTTTTGATGAAATCGAATAAAGGTGAAATTGCTATATGCACGCACACATATATTGTTCCCTCTGAGAAGTTACAAGTTCTTTATTATTTTACATTTTATTTTCATTACAGAAATTTACAGGACAACGGCTTAACACAAGTCATAATGTGTGCTAATCCTTTATTATTATTTTTTATTAAAGTAAGATTAAACATGAACAAACTCCATCAAAAGAGAAACAGTGCCTTCCAACTTCTCCAGAGTTCATACACATGCTTACATTGTTGGCTAAAATCTCCCCGTAATGCGTGGCTTATGGAGTCCCATGAAAGTATTTATGAGTTATTGGGAACTTATATGAAAGAGAACGAGAGGTAGAGCTTGGCTCTCACAGCTCAGCTTGCTGGGAAAAAAATGCCTGGATTCCATGAGCTTCCCAGGAAAAACAAGCAGGACTTTATCAGGGAAAGTACAAGTCACTAGGTCCTGATGTGGCAACTGGAGGCTGCTGTCAGAGGGTGAGCTACGTTAACAGATACTCAGCAGTCACCAGTCATCCCCGAAACATGTGGTTCCTGTAAAAACAAGCCCCCCCTCCCAACACACACACACACACACACACACACAAACCCCTGCCACTATCCAGTCACACTGCCCAATCGACAGGGAGAGAGGGATGTGTTTTTTCCTGAGGGTATCCCCCTTGGGTATGATGTATGCGTGAGCAAGGGTGTGTGTGTTTGAGTGTGTGCACGCGTAAGACGGGGGCTGTTCATTATTTTGGTGTCAAGGTCCTCACCACAAACACTGCAACTGGGGTATTCATTTAGATGAGACTCAGTCGGTGAGTGGTGCTGTTTCTCGGACGAGGTTTTGTGTCAGTCTTGTTCAACTTAGCTATTAAATGGAAAAGTCTAAACATTTACATTATGGTTTTGATGTTTTTCAGGCATTTTCCTTTTGTTCTGCAGAAAGACAGGGATGACTGGAATTGAGGGAGGTTGCATGAAACAAAGGCCTTACATGGGATTCTTAGTTAACAGACCTACCAGGAAGATCACTCAATAAACATTTTTGTCTTTGTTTTTGAACTAATAAAACAGAGATCTCACAGTGATTTTAAGAGAATGATACAACTTCAGCCAGTAGTATTAAGTATTACAAGCAACTGGCCATGGTTTATGCTTCACGTATAATCGGAGAAAGCAATACAAATATAGTCAAATGTAAGTGACAAGATTACATGTTAACGTCCGTGACTGTCCTCCCAGATAGAACGTCAGTATTGGCTGTTTCAGCAGATGCCCAAAAACATTGACGTTTACGTTCAAGTGACAAAGCCCTCTAGTGGCCGTAGTACTAATTACAGCTGTCTAATTTGGAGCACTGTAATTCAGGGCTACCACGAAGGAGTCGCAACTTGGCGCACTTCGCAACTTTCATCCAGATGGTTAGAAGAGTCCTTGAGGATTCTGGAAATACCTTCAGAACAACAATATGTTTTGTTAAAAAACCTTCTGGGGTTTTCAAGGATGGCCTGGTATTTATTTTTCAAGGAAACTGAATGATTTGCTGTGTCATTTGAATGTGCTAATAAAAAACAAGAGGCACAAACTGGGGCCAACAGGTCACCAAATATAAGCAGTGGGACAGTTTAACCACTTAATCTATAGAAAAGATGTATACAGTATATTTGAAGGGATTAATATATATTTATATGTAACACTGATTTTATTTTAAGATCAGCTGTAAGAGTCTGACATGGTTACAAAGAAACTACTTTACAAATGCACATTTGCTGACATTTATTTGGTGTAGTTTGAGGAACAACTTTCACAAGATGGTTAATAGATAATCCATCAAAGCAAACATAACAGTGTGGCATTATGCTTTACTCTGTTTCCAGTCAGTAAAAAGTAAACCCTCAGAATGCCTTTATCACATCTATGTCCACTCAAACAACTTTAAACTGCAAAATTTGTATGAATTTTAATCTAATCTCTTAGTTTAAAATGACTGGTGTTAGTATTCTCTGTTGCGGGGATGAGGTTTCAGTTCATGCTGGAGGATGGGGTGTGACTCTGCAGGCCTGAATAAATTTTGAAGGTCATTCCAAATATAAGGGAGTCAGGAAAGACAATTTGTCAAGGCTGATGGAAGGTGACCAGGTCGCTGTGAGGAAGTGGAAGCTAAGGGCTCAATAGTAGCAACATGAACTCAGCGACTATTATGTCCATGATTTTCCATTTAACCTATAACACTGCTCGTAACAGGGAACACAGTGGCATGCCAGAAAGTCACAAAAATACATTTCATACTTTATCTTGGCAGTGATGTTTCATTTCACAGCCTTCACTTCTCTAAGTACGTGACAGTCCAGAGCTATGAACTAGTAAACACATCCTTTTGGAAAACTCAACACCTCTCTTCACAATAGAGCTATATTAGAAAAAATAAATAAATAAATACAAATTCCTGGAAAGCCAAACAACAGACTGGAGCAAAAAACACACACCTCCTGAAAAACACATCAGGCTAAAAAAAAAAAGTGCACTGGACAAAAACACATCCTGTCTCATATTTAAAACCTCGCGGACCCAGTGGCTGACAAAAGCACATCCCGAATAACAGGCAGGTTGGTGTCAAGGTTGGCATCCTGGAGAGTGTGCCCAGGGAGGGAGAGGAGGAGAGCGGATGCAGGTGGGTCTATAACCCCTGAGCTACCCTATACCAAATAGATGTCTGCAAAGCGGAAATCCTCTTTAATAGCCAGGGGAAATCAGACTGCCTGAGCCAAAAAATCAAATGAGTACATAGCTCAAGCCTGCATGCACTGTGAGCTCTCTCAGACTGGTAATGGCACTGCGGCAAAATGTATGAGCTTCCTTTTCCGTTTTAGTGAGACCACTGCTTTGGTGCAGTCACCAAAAAGGACAAAAACATTCAGAGGCAAAGAGGATGGTCCTGCTTTGTTTTGTCTGCAGCACAGTGTAAAGTCAATCCACAATCCCCTGCAACAGTAAACCACAAAATGGGCAAATGCATTGAGCCCCTGCAATAGAAGACGATGTAATTGCTGTGTGTATGTGACAACTTTCCAGAGTTGTCCAGTCCTGCAGAGCATAAACAGCTGCACGGTGTCATTTAGAAGGCTTTAGGCTGTTGCATATTTCATATCCTTTACCTGTACCTTGTAACAACATGCCCACAACAATGCAGTCCATTCAATTGTGTTGCTGTGGTGCTATTGTTGGTCTAAGGGAACCCTAAAGGCCGATATACAGTACGTTGTCTCAAGAGTGCTATTCAAGCAGTCTGATCACCTGGGTAGGAGGTCCTGATTTGTCCAAATTTTCCTAAGAGACAAAAAGCGCAACAAACCAACATTCATGTCCACATTCTGCAGCGATTGGCCGGATAAGCATTGGCGTGATACCATATGTCCTATTCCTTCCATTGTGTCTGTTTGCCTCTTTGTTGGCAGGGAGTATTAAGTTTAAATATGTGCATCTCACTGCATTTTTTGAAATCACGTACATTTGGAAATACAACTTGACTTTTTCAATTTGGTGCATGGTCCAAGCTTGTTCTCAGAAAACATATTTCAGGATTTAGAAGACACATATGCTTCAAGTTATAAAACATGCAAGGACACACCAGGACAAGGATGATGGAAAGTCAGTCAGCCAGACAAATACAATAATCAAATATACTGAAAGATATCCATAAGGCACCATGGACACACATGATCTATAGGATGGACAAAATGAAACTTATTTATACAAAGTAAAAATCCTCATGAACGTTTACCCAGATGCTGTGAGATAGTATTAAACATAAAGTAATCACGCATTTGATGCCCTCCTTATCTATTTGCCCTGTATCACACAAACACACTCGCTCTCATATACAAACATGCTACAATATGCCTAATAATTCTGCTCCTCTTCCACCTAATGGGCCAAACAAATCGAGAATACCCTGCGTTTAAAACATGAAGCCATTAAGTAATTCAGAGCCAAAAACATTTGTTTGTTTGTTAAACATATTTAACAAATGAAGCATGTGCCAAATGTTTTCATCAACCTCTTGATTCAGTACAACCTGGCAGCTTAAATGTGTTTCACAGCAGACATTAAAAATGCTCTCTGTATAAATGTGTTAGTATTTTCCCTGATAAATGGAAACCCTCTGAGTGGTGGTCCACACCACAGCCGAGTTAAGATGAGGACACAGTGTGGCCGAGTCCTTAAAACCAAACAACGAAACCCCTGAGAGTCCCCAAGCTCTACTGTAAACCCTGTCAA
>BRZM01004767.1:0-10050 GCA_033238685.1 Lates japonicus
ACAGAAGAGACGTGAAGACGTGAAGAAGACAACACAGAAGAGACGTGAAGACGACAACATTTCCAGGTCAGTGTTTATTTATTTTCAACAAACATACACAGACAGTGAAGTTAAATATAAAATGCAATGCGAATGTACAAGATGAGCTAAGCTAAGCGCCACTGATTGGTACAGTTATTACTTATATAATATTAAGAGAGACAAAGTGTTTGTGAACAACAGGAACACACCGTTTTCACGTTTCACAGTGTGCCGGACGGCTTTTACCTTCCACGGTTTGCATCGGGAGATGTATTGCCGTACGTAGCCATCGAAGCCGCCATGTTAATGCTAATGCTAATGCTGCTCATTCTGCCGTCGGCTTTTCCACCTGGTATTGGACTTAGACATTAAAACAAGCGATCTCCGGTCTATCGGCCTTAACTAAGCAGCTAAAAGCTTTTAGTCTGGTGTGTCAAAATGCATTATGTCAGAGAGTCCAGTTGTCTGTTTAATTTAATAATAATAATTATTAATTTTTTGTAAAATTTCAGCTGTTCACTTCTTTCTGTTTCATAACCCCCCATGTACAGGTCTCTGAAACGCCGGGGGGGAGAACACCCCACTCCGACCCTCCAGTGCGGGTCACACTCACCCACACTGGAGGCCCCTCTTCACTCTTACTCCCGGCAACGGGACGCGAACCAGCTCCGAAGAACTGCTTCTGACGTTTCTTTCTGACGCTTATCCCGTTACGCCACGGAGTCAAGAGCGCTTGGAGAGGCGTCCACAAAGCCTGTGAACCTGCACCTGCCTCAGGTAAGACTCCAACTCACAGTAAAGAGTATTTGCATAGCAGTGTCATTTAATTTAGTAGTAGTAGTCTAAAATAGCAGCGTCATGTCCTCTACAAAGCTTACCATCACATTTACTTATGTTTTATTGCTGCTGCCTGTCTTGGCCAGGGCTCCCCTGAGAAAGGAGAAAGGGAAATGGTTAAATAACAGTCAGTATTCACAATGTGAAATGTTAAATATGGCTCCTGTCTGCTGAAACATCTCCAGCTCACAGGCGCAGATTAACCTCATCTTGTTTTGCAGTAGAGGCACTGAAGTTTACAGAAAAAGATGCTGACAATCACTTTATCTGACTTTTTACATAAGAATGGTTAATTAAGTAGAGACAGGTGTTTTTTCTACCTGATGTGTTTTGACTCCAAAGCCTGAAGTCTTCATCAGAAGCTTCCTGTCAGCTGATTTAACTGGACAACAGGAGGAAGTCAGTCTGTCCATCTACATACTGTTGTTTTCTTTCATCCACTTCAGGTGCAGAAGAGGTGCCTCCTGCTGCTCCTGCAGAAACAGAACAGACAGAATCACTTTTATTACAACAACAGTCTAACTGACACTCCACCCACTGAAATCAACACTATGAAGCCAGTGCATGTGATGGGAAACTGATCTACGGTCAAGGTGAGAGGGTGTACACTACTCTGTCTGGGGGGATTACTTCTTAACTTACTTAACTTCTAACTACTGACATTAATTCTGTAGTTCACTCCACTTTGCAATAACTTAAATATTAATTGGCAGACACATCTGGTGGGATAATGTCATAATATCTAATCAAATCTAATTCCAACAGATTTTTGGGTTTAGTCATACTAGACCCTGACACTTTACTATACTATGCCTTACCATAACATGACATTTATATTTCTATTACTTCTGCATTGGCTTTTATGTTACAGATTACTTTTACCTCTAATATTAAAATTACTTTTACCATTAGATATTACTTCTAAATTTGCATTTAACTTTTACTGTTGCAAACTACATCTAGTAACAGATTACTTTGACTATTGCTAATTACTTTTACATCTATTAATACAGATTACTCATACATTCTTCTTATTTTTGCAGATTAATTCTTCTTCACTCTTCTGATATAGTGTAGGACAGGTTATACGCAAGTACCTGGAGGCCTGTGTCCTGGTCTCAAAAGAAGCGTCTCATTGTGTGAAGACTCTGTGATGTGAGCTGGGGAGACACCTGGAGGGAAATCAAGACAAACACACAAAGAAGTGATCAATACACACTACCTGCCCTCATCAACAGTTTAACCATGAAACACACAGAAATTTAACATTACAACATTACATTTACTCCTTTGGAGCCCTCATGACCGCCCACACCTGTTTGTAGTTGTTCGTAATTTGGACATGAAGAGATACACTTGTGTCTGAGCATATTTAAATCATATTTAAATCAAGGACAACTGAGCTTACTGTAGATTGTGACCTTGTTGATATTTAACCTTTGTTGTTCTAAAACACTAGTACAGTACAACCTTACTGCTGCATTCAATCCACCCCTGCAAGGAGTACTGAGTAGTTTTCAGTCTTCACTTTGGAAGTTGGACTATAAACAGATAGTTGACTCTCATAAGATCTGAACCCTCAACTAGACTGTGACAGTTTCTGACACTTTACATACATACTATGGCATTTTGTGATGCCTTACCATAACATGACATTTACGTTTCTGTTTTGGATTACTGTTACTTCTGCATTACTTTTATGTTACAGATTACTTTTACTGCTAAATTTGCATTTAACTTTTACTGTTGCAAACTACATCAGTAACAGATTACTCTATATTGCTAATTACTTTTCATCTATTAGTACAGATTACTCATACATTATTATATTATTTTTTTGCAATTCATTCTATTGTTTCACTCTTCTGATATATGAGTGATGCAGGACAGGTTGTAAATTACCTGGAGCTGTGTCCTGGTCTCAAAACGTCTTCATTGTGGAGACTCTCTGTAATCGTGGGCGATGTTGTGGACAAACTGGGGAACACCTGGGTAAAGACAAACACACAAAGGAAAGTGATCAATACACTACTACCTATTCCTCATCAATAGTTTAACCATGAAAACTGTGCCAACTCTACGCAGATCTCATTGGTATCATCCATTTCCTGTTTGGCAGTTAGCCCCTCCTTGCAGAGCCTACGCTAGCTTAACCACACCTGTTTGTAGTTGTTCAGTAATTGGACATGAAGAGATACACTTGTGTCTGGGCATATTTAAATCAAGGACAACTGAGCTTACTGTAGATTGTGACCTTGTTGATATTTAACCTTTGTTGAATCCAGTCACAAGTCTGTCTTAATGTCTTGTCACTGAAGAACTAGAAAAAGCTGTGGTTAAGCAGGTTTTCCCTTAAATGACATGTTAACAATGAAAAAATATAGTAGCAACAGTGAAGACATAGAAAATACAATACGAATATGTTGATATTTTTAAGCAGCAGTTACTGAATATTTGCTTCATGCTGAGTGGCCACTGTTGCAAACTACATCTAGTAACAGATTACTTTGACTAGTGCCAATTACTTTTACAATACTTCTATTAATACAGATTACTCATACATTATTATATTATTTTTTTGCAGATTAATTCTATTATTTCACTCTTCTGATATAGTGTAGGACAGGTTATGAATTACCTGGAGGCCTATGTCCTGGTCTCAAAGAACGTCCTCATTGTGTGGAGACTCTCTGTGATCGTGGACGATGTTGTGGACACCTGGAGGGAAATCAAAGACAAACACACAAAGGAAAATGATCAATACACTACTACCTATTCCTCATCAACAGTTTAACCATGAAAACGCAGAGAAATATTTAACATTACAACATTACATTACCTCCTTGCAGAGCCTACGCTAGCTTAACCACACCTGTTTGTAGTTGTTCAGTAATTGGACATGACGAGATACACTTGTGTCTGAGCATATTTAAATCAAGGACAACTGAGATTACTGTAGATTGTGACCTTGTTGATATTTAACCTTTGTTGATCTAAAACACTAGTACAGTACAACCTTACTGCTGCAAACAAATCCACCCTGCTACAAGGAGTACTGAGTACTTTTCAGTCTTCACTTTGCAAGTTGGACTATAAACAGATAGTTGACTCTCAGAAGATCTGAACCCTCAACTAGACTGTGACAGTTTCTGACACTTTACATACATACTATGGCATTTTGTGATGCCTTACCATAACATGACATTTACGTTTCTGTTTTGGATTACTGTTACTTCTGCATTACTTTTATGTTACAGATTACTTTTACTGCTAAATTTGCATTTAACTTTTACTGTTGCAAACTACATTAGTAACAGATTACTCTGTCTATTGCTAATTACTTTTACATCTATTAATACAGATTACTCATACATTATTATATTATTTTTTTGCAGATTAATTCTATTATTTCACTCTTCTGATATAGTGTAGGACAGGTTGTAAATTACCTGGAGGCCTGTGTCCTGGTCTCAAAGAACGTCTTCATTGTGTGGAGACTCTCTGTGATCGTGGACGATGTTGTGGACAAACTGGAGACACCTGGAGGGAAATCAAAGACAAACACACAAAGGAAAGTGATCAATACACTACTACCTATTTCTCATCAACAGTTTAACCATGAAAACACAGAGAAATATTTAACATTACAGCTGAAACAGAACATTTTTATGCCTTCCTATACTATGACATTTGGCTTAAGACAAAGGAACTATCTTGAAGCTGCCATCTTACCTTTGTTTTCCACGGATTCTCACACACACACCTCTACACAGTGTTTGTGGGTTAAGTTAGATTTTGTGCTCATCAGTACTCAAATCCAATCTATTACTACGCATGTAGTCTTTTTATATATATTGTTATGTATTATGCTGTTTTATATCTTGCCATTTCATATTTTTGCTGCTGCAACACTGAATTTCCCTGTTGTGGGACTAACAAAGGATTATTTTACTCTTCCTCAAATAAATACTTTTGAACACTGAATATTTTGTCAGTCTGTTTAATATTGTATGAAAGAGAATGTTTTTAGCTAGAGGTTAGGGTTTTAGCCTTACATTGACATTACTGTGATATTTTGGACTAGCGAGGTACAGATAGTTGACTCTCATAAGATTTGAACCCTCAATCTCAGAGCTACCAGTTACCAAAAAACTTGGTTTGGACATCCCTAATAGTCACTGCCATCGTACCATACGTAGAGTATGCATAAGCGTATTCATTACAGTAATTAATGATCCAGTTTCAGCACATTTTTTCCCCAAAACCCCTTACTGGGTAAACAGGGACAGAGAGACAGAGAGAGAGAGAGATGCATCATCTCTCTCTCTCTCTAAAAAGAAGAGGATAAAGGGCCTTTTCTCCATTCCACATGCCAGGCAACTCCCAGCGGCCTCTCTGTTGACACAGCCGCCACAATGGGAACTAAAGGCCTCCCAATGCCTCCCATTATGAGCCTAACCCCAGGCCCAGTCGCTGCGCTGCAGGGTTATCCAGTGCAGTCCAGCCAGCATTGGCCAAAGCCCCCTTGAATATTAGCCTGGATATATAAGACTACCCCCCTGCCCCCTGCTGCATTGTTCATCGTTATTCTGCTCCCACAATGGGACATCACACTTTGGAAGTAATTTTCAAAGAGGGGAAGCCAATCAAAAATAATGGCACTTATTGTTTCTCTTTTGACACACATTGCTGAGCGGCCTGCCCCTCCCTCCTCTGTCGCTTTCTCTGCCTGTGTAGCCCTAAACCCCGGGGTTCATTCACGTCTATTATACGGACAAATTAAATAAAACCCAGTATGGGTCGGCGGGGAGCGGAGAGCCACGCAGGCCGTCGGCAGTGGAGTTGGAAAGAGTCAGGGATCGGAGGAACGCTATGGAGGGAAAGGAGAGGTAGGCAGCCCTGAGCAGTGGATACGAGGGAGAGGCCAGAGGAGGTAGGAAAGGTTCAGACAGGTGGAAGGAAGCAGAAAAAGGAGAGCACTAGAAGAAAAAGATGTGGATGCTAAAGGCAGGGTCAGAGTTCAGTTCAGTTCACTCCTGCAGAAGTCATAAGGTAGGGTTGTTGATTGACTCACTGGGTTCTGCAGGTTTTTAACCAAAGATGTGATGCTATGGGACCATCTCTGTCACAGCTGGGCTGAGACACTAAGAGCAATTAATTGGAGATCATGTGCCTGGCAGCCATTTCTTTCTCCTCTGTGCTCCTGCCTATCCATTTTCAACTAGAGAATAGATTTTAAAAATGTAAAATGACAGAACTCACCTCATCCTGGATGGATGGAAGGATGGATATATGGAGAAAAAACTCCTCAACCTGCCTATCCACTGCTTTCTCCCATGGACAGATGGACGCCTGGTTAAAAGAGACAAGGTATGTTGCTGCTTGTAAAAGAGGGAGGGCCTTTTGAGGCATGAAGGTGTGTGTCTGCGAGTGTTAGACAGGTGGTCCTGTGCCACTGGCTTATGATCAGTTGCATTTCAGGTAAATCTTGTTTTTATGTGTGAGGTTTGTCTGATTGATTTGACCTGAGAACATGAATAGTTTTAACATCACAGTTGGTGTTTTTATTCGGTTTCAGTGGAGCTGTTCAATTAGAGCCCTCAGATTGCTAAAGAGCTAAAACTCATTGGCATTTGAGAAAAGTCAGAAAAACTAAACATAATTTTGTGTCAGTTTTTTTCCTCCTCTTTCCTTGTCTTGTTAATCATCTCATGACCCCTCAGATTTAGCTTGTGGGGGGACAGAGATAAATGTTTTTAGACATCTAGTAGTAGTCTCTGAAATGTTTAACCCAGATGTCTAAAAAAAGACGGGTTTTTACCTTGAAACTTCTGACCTACAGATCACAAATTCACTACACACTGCTGTATGTTACTCAAGTGTTAATTGTGCAAACGAGACCTATTACATCTCTAAATGAGTGAATGGATAGATGGATGCTGTATGTGAGCAGGATAAAGGAGAAGAAAGGGGTAGATGGGAGGAATTGGAATGAAAAAGAAAAAGGGAAAGAAGAAAAGACGAAGAAAAGGTTGTTGAGGGAGAGGAGGAAAGGGCAGGTGGAGGAGAGCTGCTCTTTAGGGTCTTTGAAAGCAGCAGGTCCTGGCTGGGAGCTTGACCCCATTTAGGACGGGCGAGAGACCTGGAGAGGAACTGTAAAAGAAAGAAAGAGAGAGAGAGAGAGACTCCTCAGCCCCACACTTAAAGGCCCTCCACAGGAAGTCCTCATTCTTCCCAGAGCCTGTCACCCCCCACCAATAGCAGCGGAAAACGAGGAAAAAGCCCTCATTTAGGACGAGTGGAGAAAAGAGAGAGAGAGAGAGAGAGAGAGGACCCCCATCCTCCTCTGAGGGGGAGCCTGGTATCAAAACTTCCCCTCAGTGGGAGAGAGAGAGACAAATGTCAGCAAGAAGGAAAGGTTCAGACTCTTTTATCATTTAATTTGGATATTGATTTGCAGGTGCAAAGCTTGTAATCAACCCATTTGACCTTTTATGCATTTTGGCTTTAAAATTAAGCGACCTATTGTTTGTCACTGATCTCTGTAAAAACCTAAATATTAGAAATACTTTCTGGTTCCACCCAAATGCCAACAAGTACGACACATTAAACCCCCAAAATACTCCACCAGTCAGTATGACTCATTTTGGCCCTGGTGGAATACTACAGTATACCTGAGTATTTCCATTTGCAAGTACTTTATACTTTCATTGTGCCTCATTTCAGAGGAAAATACAGTTTAGTTATTAGTTCCTCTGTAGATTTTAGATCATACACTACGTACTTTTAATACCCTGTACTCATAATACCTCTGTACTTTTACTTGTAATGAAGTGCTTTCATGTGGTGTTACTGCTGCTGTTACCTAAAATGTCCATCCATCCATTTTCCTCCGCTGATCCGGGGTTGAGTCGTGGTGGCAGCAGGCCACTCTGCAGCTCCTCCCTCCTCCTCCTCCCGGTTGAACGTGCCAGGAAAACCTCCAAAGCGAGGCGCCCTAGAATGCAAATACCACATGACTGGTTAGAGTCAGGCTTTGTCATTATTTACTGCTCGTGTCTGTGTTTTCATGTTTTGATAAGTCTTAGTCTGACAGAAGTTTCTGGCCCACAGGTCTTTTCAGAAGCGTCAGTTAAAATCAGATGATGATGGTGATGGTGGGGGTTGAGTGGGATTAGTGGTTTTTGGCTACTGACACTAACTGAACACAGAGGTGTCAGGCCAGCATGTTGACAGTCAGCTGTTTTCTTTGCTGTTGTGCAAAACTGGCAGAATTGTAGTTGCGTGTGTGTGTGTTTGAGAGACTGAAGCAGATGCACGTCCTCTCCAGTCTGGCAAACATTATTCAACAGTTAGAAAACAGTAAAATGATGCTTAAAATGAAGTTACACTCGAATGACGTAATGATGACGAGGTGTTTTCTGTCACAGTGTCACATCAAATCATGTTGCATTTAGTGGGATCTCTGATACATGAAGCTGCTTTATGTTTGCAAATATCTGCTTTAGCAAAGTAGTTTTCTTCAGTTCTGTGTTGAACCCTTCACAACGTGATGTCTTCATTATTTAAGATTAGCTGAAGTGTTTCACAACGACTCTGATAATGTTTGTCTAGGTTTTCACATCCTTCCATCCTCCTATTTTTAACAGTTTAAACTTGAACTGAACAGCTCTGTTTCTAATGTGAAAACCCATTGTACAAAGTAATAATAGCTGGTTGGATTCATGTGGTGGAGTAAAAGTGCAAATACCAGCACATACCTTAAATTAGTGCTGTGCTGGAGTATATGTACTTTGTATATTCTGACAGTTATGTGTGTGTTTGTATTAGGGAGACAGGTTGGACTGATGCTGATCACTTTGATGTGTTCAGTGTGTGTGTGTGTGTGTGTTGGCTGGGACTGACTCTGCCCTCTCAGAGGGACTATCATTGCTGGTAATCCTCTTCATGGTCGACTAATCTGTTTTCGCCGGGGTCACTCCATCCCCTTTCTTTTTTCTTTTCAACACTCCTCAGCAGGGTTCCTTACCTCTTCTTCCTCCCTCCTTCCCTGGACCCCCCTCCCTCTCTATCTGCCCTCCTTCCTTTAATAACACTAATCTTATTACACAGAGAATCAAAGCTTTCATGTTTACCTCTCGTCCATTTGAAAATCAAACTAATAATGAGAGATTAGGGTTCTTCCTCTTTTCTTCCTCCCTCTCTCCATCTACTCTGTCCTCCACCTCACCTCAGATAATTTAAACAATACCTGTTGCTTGCATTGGTTCACGAAATATGCTTTGTTTAATATCTCATGCCTTAGCTTTTAGTACAGAGCTGGAGTCAGGATGTTACTAGCTTAGCTTAGCATCAAGACTGGATGCAGGGGGGAAATAATAGCTCGGCTCAGTCTTTTATCCATTTACTCAGTAATCCTGTGCAGAAACTGCAGCTTCAGACCTGGTTGACAGGTATGTGCTGTGCCTGAAATCACTCCTTATTCACTATGTACTGCACTAAAAATTATTATGCACCATATAGTGAGCACAAAAATACCCCAATGGAGCAAGAAAAAAAGTAGTGTCAGTGACATGTAGTCAACTTCCTGGTAACAATCCCTCAATGCAATTTTACAGATGTGATGTGAAAATTACAGTTGTCAAAGTTTCTATTATATGGGGAAATAGCAAAATAGTGAACAAGGGATTTCATGAACTCAGAAGAACCAGACTTAAACTATGACTACACGATCTGAACATGGAAACACACTTCACTGTTCTCTTCCTGTAGTTAATTACCACAGTTAATTATTCAGATTTATGATGCACCTTCTCCCTTTTGCCATGAAATTAATGCAAATGCTTTCCCCATGTCTGTTCATGTCCACTTGCATCCTCACATTGCCAGAGCCAGGCTAGCTGTTTCCCCCCCTACCTGTAGTCCATATGCTAAGCTAACCTTGACCAGGCTGTAGCTCTGTGTTTAGTATAAAAAAAAACAAAGCACATTTCCCAAAATTCCCAAAAGTATTCCTTTAAAATTGACCATTCCTTTGCCAAAAATGACATTATCTATCAACAGACTGATGCATCAGCTCACTCCTCCTTCCTCCACCTTTCTCCTTCCATCCAATCATCTCCTCATCCTTCTCAACCCTTCAGCTTTACCTCTGCTCTTACCATTAACAAAACCACAATCAGATTTCTTCCC
>BRZM01004780.1:0-5000 GCA_033238685.1 Lates japonicus
TTGGGACACTTGTAAGAACTGATCATTTACTTCCATTGCTGCAGGAAAGGTGTAAATAATCACATTTCTAAATCCCTGAAAATGACATGTTTTCTAATGAATTTACATGATTTTTCACTTTTTGGTGACCTAAACTTACACCACAGTTTACCGCTGACCTTTGCACCCTTTAAGGTTATTCACTGGACTTGAGCTGCTTAAATTTGAGTAGAAACTAGAAAAATGGTGTGTTCTAACAACTGACCAGTAGAAGATCATGCACAGTATGTGATTGTAAATTATGGCTGATTTGTAGCCATCTGTGTGAAGAGAACGAATACATTTAAAACAAACAAAATATTTGCTGAGCTGTGCAATTCATTCCCTCTTAAAAGCCAGTAAGTGTGGCCTTTTTTTTTTTTTTTTTTTTGTATAGTTTTATTTTCCAAATAAGGTCAAGAGTCGCATCTTAGCATTATGCTTGTTTGATTGAAATAGGGATTTTCTGAAATGTCCACAGAGAAAAGTAATGCAACATTCACTCATGAAATATTTTTTTCTTTTGTAACAAAGTTAGGGCAAGCGCTGTACAAATCCCAAGACAGGACTGGAATAACACACCGAATGTGTTCATTAAAAAGTACAAATGGTAAAAGAACAAATACCATACATTTACAAACAACAGTAAGCCCATATTAGAAGTATACCACTATCTTACATAGTACAGCAAAGACTTGAAGACACCATGTACCATAGTCTCACTTACCCGTGGCTTCACAGATTCAAGACATTTCCAGTCCATACTAGATTTAGTGTAAATACTAATAAAACTCTGCATTACTGTGTTTACTGTTAATTACACTATACATTATTATATTCACTGTATATAATCATTTAGAGTAATGACAAAATGCCTAATTAAAAAGGGAGCTGCAAACATCCCACATATAACTTATGCAGAGTACAAGTGAGATAAACTCTGAGTGCTGCAGCCCACTACTGTTCCAGTACCCTGAACAACACAACTCCACTCATAACATCTACTGTCAGAGAGTAATCACTTCAACCCACCATTGCCACAATAAGCCACAGTAAGTTAGGTTTATGAAAACGAATGCCACAGAAAGATTAATGCACGGTGGAAGTTATGATCATATTAATCGACATAATCTGTGCAACCAGCTGAAACAGACAATCCTGCTACAAATGGCAAACATCCAGTCGCCAAACCATATCACCAAAAAAGGGAATATGCGCCTTACCTTTAGAAGAACTTCATACTTGATTGCCTGTGTAAACTGGTGATTAAGTCCTCACCAGGTGCAGGTGTGACTCGCAGGAAAATGACAATTAACGGAGTCTACCCAGAAAGTGAAGAGATGTTCTGCTGTTGTCCTGTTGCCATTTTGTTGTAGTTTCCCTCTGAAACTCTAACCATATCCGCTGAGTTCCTGCCATATTCGTCCAGTTTCTTCTTCGGCTTCTTCTAGGTCCGTCTCAGTTTCGTTCACAAGAAAACGCTGGTTCCTTTGTTGTTGACAGTGCAGCAGGCACTGCGGCTAAACTAGAATAATGTACCTGCGACGTTAACGCTTCGCTTCTGTCACTTTAGCTTCACAGGTAAACCTGTAAATACCTGGCGTTATCTAAGCTGTCAGAGTGAAGCACCCATGAAGGCTTGAAATACAAACAACCACAGGACAAGTTAACTTTTCAGCAACAGCTTAACAGAATTCGCGCCAGTGTCGGGGGTGTGTCAAGTAAGAAGGACGCACCTTTAGCTGGTGAAGAGCCGGAGCAATTAAGGTTAATCAAACTCTAAACGTGTGTGATTCCAAGATGGCGGAGATTATCTTTCTCACCTAGCAGCTGGAGTCCTGCTGCACAATAATAGAGGATTTCTTTCATCTTTCTGAAAAGCATAAGCATGTTCCTGTGGGTTTTTTTTTCTCCGTACAGTCAACTAAATTGTTATCTAAACAACTACACTGTTTAGCAAAATTTCTAGGGATTGGGTTTTCTTTTTCTCATAAGTTACAATGAAGTATTGTTTCCATGCAAGGTTACAGTTGTTTGTGCATGTCACCAAACAAAATGTTTCTTTTGGTGCAGCCTTAATAAAACTACATCTGGGATTGGGACACTTCATATAATCATAATTAAAAAAAAAAAAAAACAGCATCTGATGTTTACAAACTGTGCACAATACAAAAAGACGTCATACTACTGTGCTCAAGCCGTTCAGTAGAATTCAAAACAGTTTACAATTTAGTGACTGACTCAGATTCTTTCATCACTCAGGGCTCTTTTTGACTATGACAAGACTGCAGACTGTGGCTTCCTCAGTCAAGCACTTGGCTTCAAGTTTGGGGATGTGCTGCATGTGTTGGACTGTGGAGACGAGGAGTGGTGGCAGGCCCGTAAAGTCAGCCCCCAAAATGAGGCTGAAGAGGTTGGCTTCATCCCCAGCAAGCACAGGTCAGACACACTTTTCACCGTGAGTAAGTGTGGGAGGAGGGGTGACTGATGCTTCACTATGTTTCAACAATTACTAAACACCTTGATTAAACTCGATGTGTGACTACAACTGCTCATATCAGGCTTACTAAGTTAGGTTGTCTGCATGTAAAAGCCATTGGAGCCATGATGATTTGTGATTAATGTGGCGTGAATCACAGAACCACTTCCTACCTTTTTCTATGTCTCCCCACTGTCTGCAAAATTTAATGTCTTCATTTTTTCGTCCTTGTCTCTACAGGGTGGAAAGAAAAGAGTGGTCTCGTGTTAACACCAAAGAGAGGGTAAGTTAATTCACCAGAGTTTTTTGAAAGAGGCTTGTTCTCTCCCAACTGTTTCCCCCCCCCATGTGTAAATCTCTGCTCTCGTTTCTGTTGCAGGACCATGGTCGAGACACCTTGAGCACTCAAGGTAATTAGTATGAAGCATAATATTAACACTGCAAGCCACCATTTACACATGTTACTGATTTCTAGCAGATTACGGATAACGCTGTTTAAATGGGCAGGATGCACTGACAACAGAGGAACATGATTTGCTGACACATGCACAAATCTGTTTTATTTACGTACATTTAATGCACATGTTCACGTTCTGTAGGAGACTGTTTTGTGTATCCATTACAAAGATTAACTGAAGGTGCAAGTAGCATCCCATGCAAATGTCTTAACTGCCAATAACTGCAGACTCAGAGCAGCCCTTTTGCCTATTTTTACCCTACTCTTTGGCATTGCTGTCATCTTTAAACACCTCACCACCAATTTGTGGACATTACACAGCCTGCCAAATGTAAACACAAGCAGTCTTCACTCACATTTTCCCCCAGACCGTAGTCCAAGGCGCGCCTCGCTTCAAACAAAGTCACGTCTTTACTGCTCTTGTCAATAACGACATCTGATTTATCAGCTAAAGCATCTGAAAATAAATCACGTTCATTACACACAAGTACAGACACAGGCGCACATACGCCATAAACCTAAACGTCATTTTCTAGTGGTAAAAAGAAATTTGGCTGAGTGCTCCTATGTTCTGTCTCCAGGGAGAGATAAAACATCACACAGTTATGAAACAGTCACCCAAGTGGAAGGTAAGGTCATAAAGAAGAATGTTTGAAGTCCATTATTTAAGCCTGTTATGTGAAATTGTTTTGAGTTCCCTTCTCTGAATGTTCCTACTCTCTTTCTCTTCATGCTAAGTTCATTATGCGAGGCCCATCATCATTCTGGGTCCTGTGAAGGACAGGATAAATGACGACCTGTTGTCTGAATTCCCTGATAAGTTTGGATCTTGTGTCCCACGTAAGTAATTACGCTGTCAGTCACAGAGCTCCGCTCCCTGGTTATAATTTCATGTCAGTGCTGCCACCTGCAGCCATTTTAGGGTGATGTCTGCATAATGCATCCCGCTCCCAGTGAAGTAATTGCTTTAATTTGGAGATTCTGAGTGGTGTGAGTGCATGAGCTGCTTTTATTGTTTTGCTCTTTTGTCTGATAGACACTACGCGGCCCAAGAGGGAATATGAGGTGGATGGACGGGACTATCACTTTGTGTCGTCACGGGAGCAGATGGAGAAGGACATTCAGAGCCATCGGTTCATCGAGGCGGGCCAGTACAACAGTCACCTGTATGGCACCAGTGTCCAGAGTGTCCGTGAAGTGGCTGAGCAGGTGTGCAGCAACATCTTATACCAAGAAATAAAAAAGAATACCAATGATGAAATTGTCACGTTTTTCCAATTCTTTGTTGTAATTTGGTTTAATTACTTCCACTGATTGCTAAACAATAACTTGTTCTCTAATTATAAGACCAGGCACAGGATGTGTATTTAAATATGATGAATTTTTTCAATTCAATAATTTAGATTTTTTGTTCAAAATGTTTTATAACAGACAGGAGAAAAGTTTGAGTAATGTGCTGCAAGCTCTCGTTTAATTAAATGGCAATTTTAAAGTCATTTCAAATTTCTATTAATCCTCATCATTTATTCCCCTGCACGTGTGCTTGAGCAGCAGGGAAAACACTGCATCCTGGATGTATCAGCCAACGCTGTGCGCAGACTACAAGCGGCTCAGCTTCATCCCATTGCCATCTTTGTCCGGCCCAAGTCGCTGGAGAACGTCCTGTATGTACTGCAAAAGTTCTTCATACAGTCTGTAGATGTTTGGTCAACAGAAACTGAGTATACAGTATATTGAGAATGTATGTGTCATAATAGATTATTTTGTCCATGATGTTAACAGAGAGATCAACACTCGCCTGACAGAGGAGCAGGCCAGGAAAGGAATGGACCGAGCCCTCAAACTAGAGCAAGACTTTCTAGAGTGTTTCTCAGGTAAGTGCACACAAAGTAACAACACAGAACCTGGGATTTCTTCCTAAAAAATTGGTATCCTTCCCTGTCTACACACACCTTGCATACTTACCAGTGGATTTGAATTTGAAATATGGCAGCGCTAGGTGGTAAATGTGAGCTAACACACCTGTGTTTGCACTCCGCTGTATGC
>BRZM01004780.1:10000-12404 GCA_033238685.1 Lates japonicus
TATGTTTTTTCTGAATTTATTTCCATTTTAAACAGTCATCAAATTACATATTGGTCTTTTACATTTTTACATTAACTCTAGACAGGCCATTGAGAAAACCCAATGAGCTGTAACTTGGTTAGGCCTCACTGACCTGCTGTTGGACTAGTCATTACAAACTCATGTTTTGCAGCCAAATTTTGTTCAAACTCACAGAACTTTATTCTCAATATTAAATATGTCAAGCTGAATTTTGGGGAGAATGTGTGCAAATTGATACACAAAACACTTAGAATTTTTCCATCTGTTTGAATGGTGGAGACATTAAAGGAAAAAGAAAGTGTGGAATGAGATTACTTTCCCACTTTAAACCTACTTTATAGGAACCGTATGTTAGTATGGTAGTTTTTTTTTTTTTTTTAAATGACTGAGGTAGAATATTAATCTATTCATTCTTAACCACTTATCCTGTTTGGGGTCATGGTGAGGCTGAGGTATTTCACTCCTAAAATTCAAAACATCAATCACCCGTTTGACCGCAGCCTGGTCTCTGCTGTATTATGCCAGCTGAAAGTGATATAAAGGGTCAGGCAGAGAGAGGGGAGAACATCCATCAGAGGTCATAAACAGGATTTAAACCTGCAAACTGGTAAGGCCGTGAAGCCATCAGGTTACCCCCCGTCCACATGTTTCTGTTATCCTCCTGTCAGCCATTAAAAAGTGTCTGTAACATACACTGGGGCGTATAATGCATCTACACACAAGCTGGTGGTAGAATGTACAGTTGGATCCTAGAGGAAGACAGACGCCTGACAGATGGATTATTGAAAAATTCGCCAAAGAAATGTGGTTTCTTCAAAATTAGAACTTGAAATTTCCTCCTGATTAAGTGACTGACTCACTGGATAAACTCTCTTTAATCATTACAGTGATTCATGTGTTGAAAATCTTGAAACCCGACATGTCACAGATGCACATACAATCCACCGCGAGCATCCTGTTTTACTGCCAGTCATTTTAAACTAAAGGAGGGATGAGGAACGAATGCTTCCAAATGGAATAATTAAATCAAGCCAGTGATTACAAACCAAAATTCACTCCAAACACAGATGAAATGAGGAAGCTAGCAGAGTGAAATTAGCAGGATAATTGTCAAACAGTCTGATCTCACAACTCTTTGAGGGATCAAGATGATAGTCATTAGACGTTGAGAGTCGGCCCTAGCCCCGCTGCATCACCAGCGATTGTTCGCAGCACTGTTTCACAAAAGGCTGGTAATGGAGTAATACCTCTTTATGCCTGCTGCTGGCGTCCAGAGCTGCAGTGACAGGGTGGGATTTGGATGAAAGAGCAGCTGACATGTGTGTCTCGTGAGCGTTGGAAAGAAAAGACTCGACTGAGAATTATCTCAAAGCGTTCAAAGGAACCTCGAAACTGCTCATATGCTTCTGCATGGGAAAAAACCCAGCGAAGCATTTTGGTACAACACAACACATGACGTGACTCAAAGCCAATATTATCAGCGGCCCTGAAGGCACAACAACAGCTGAGGTGTTTCGAGCATCAGTCATCCCTTGAATGTTTACTTTTAGTCCTGACTTGCAGCACACGCCCCAGACTTCAAGAGGATCACATTAAGTGTTGAGGCCTTCTGAGCATATGTGCGTAGTGGTGCACAGGAAAGTTTTTGGTAAATAGGTCCACCTTTCCATTGCATGAGCTATCAGATGGGTGTGCCTATATTCTTCTGCACAGATTTAAGTCTTTGGTCAAGGTAATCCTGAGGATCTGGGGTGATTACACGGCTGGCGTATTTCTATGTAAGGAGTTTCAAAAACAGCAGCAGATATTGTTAGTCATAGACCTTACCAAGACATTTTCAATCAGTCTACCAAACACTTTGGCTCCACACAGGAGGTTGTCAGTATCATTTGTTACCTTCATTACAACATGACAGCTACAGCCCGGGGTAGAGGATCAAACACAGATCCTTTCCTTGTTCATATTTTATTATTCATTTCAGCCTGCTGCGTCTTCTACTCGCCGACTCTTCTACACCCCCCATCCCCCACACACACCCCCTTTCCTTTTCGCTCTTACACCCATGAGGTCCCAGCTGGCACCCATCAAAACTGTTTGTGTAGGACAACTTGAGTTCAACGCTCATGTTTACGTCTTGCACGGCTTCAGTAAACTCAGGTGACGTCACTTCGGCCACTTCACTGCGTCTTTTTTTTATCCAAATATCACATTGTCTGCATGGAGATTAGATGATTCATCTTCAGATTGGTGCACGGCAGGGTGTGGTGCAGGGTTTCGCCGTTAAGACGCTGCTTTGTGCTGGTTTGAAAAGAGCTGCCTTCTCCAGTTTATAGACCCAAGATAAGACAAGACTCCTGTGGTTTTGTGCCAGAGTTCTCAGATT
>BRZM01004783.1:0-13495 GCA_033238685.1 Lates japonicus
TGTTGGCTCCATCTGGACTCCTCTGAGGTTAGCTTATGTCAGGTCTGGGAAAAGATGTAAGAGGAGCTAAAACAGTCAGTGGAATAAGACCAAAGAACTACCATTAAGTAATTATTCTAGACATAAAAATATTATAATGTTAGTAATTGCTTGACTAAAACACTCCACGATCACACAAAAGAAAGTGAAAACAGATTTATGCATATTTAGATTATTGCTAATGCTGGTTAAGGTGTGTCGTTAGTGAAGCTGAAACTTGTAGGCCTTGGTGCACATGACCTAGATTACTTGATGCCACACATCTCCAATAGGAAGTTGAAAGTAAGAAAGACTGTCTTTGGTTAAAAAATGTGTCAGGGAAATTCCTTTGTGACTCACGCTAAGTTGGTGTCGGCTTGTTCTGAATTAGGGTTTGGTGAAGTCCACCACCCCTCCACTCCCCTCTTCCTCACCCTGTCTGAGCGTCTGGCAATGGTCGGATGGGAGGGATGCAGAGTGGGCGTGTTGGGAGACAGGTCTTCATCCCCACCCTGTATAGAGATATATAGCCTGTGTAATGACACTGAGTCATCCTTGCTTTCTAAGCACTCCTCTTTCTTATTAGTATTCTCCATCGTGGCTCCTGTTCTCACCACACCCTATCCTGCCAGTGTTACACACACTCCACAGCGTGCTGTAGATCTACGCAGGCCCCTACAGGCGTTTTTTTCTAAATCTGGGTCAGGACCCAATTGAGAGTTAAGGGAAGATTAAAATGAGCCTCTCAAATATTCTGAGAAAATTGGCATGTAAAACGATTGCCTTTGCTTTTTAACAGAGACCCACAGCCTTCCTGTATCTATGTAAGGATGAAATCCGCTGTAGCCTGTAGATATGTCATTTTTCATGCTAAAGGAGAGAGTTGCATCATTCAGGAGTACAGTACTCTGAATGATGCAACTCATGCTGCAGATAAGCAAACACAATAGTCTGAGAAATCTGTCTGGGGTCTCAAACTGTTTGCTGATTGCCAGCTTTATTAATATAGTGCTGTGCTGCCATTATACTTTGTATAGATGCACACTCCTGCTGTACTAATTGTAAACCTCTTCTACAACTTGCTGTTTATTCATTCAGCTCACAGAAACATAGAAACCGTGTTGTCATTAGCACGCTAAAGTTAGCATTTAGCACAATGCTCCAGTGTGCACAAGCACAGCCTCACCGAGCCACTAGCATGGCTGTGGACTCTTTCTCTTGTTTGACACAAAAAATTGCAGTGCCATCTGGACTGTATTACATAAGAATACACACTCCTGGCACATACATTTCTACTCCAGCAGCAGAGGTAACTGACTAAGATCTACTGCGATTAAATATTTCATTTCTAAGAAAGACCTGCGTAGAAGAGAGTAGAGTAGAAGTTGGTCGCCCCAGGCAAGAAACCTCATGAGGTAAATGTACAGGCATGCTATTCATGTCAATAAGATTATAACCAAGATCATGATTGTGAGGCTGCACATACACTGGGACTTAGCCAGTGTAAATATATGTTTGGCTGTGCTGCCACAGTTCGAGAAATAACTCGGAGTCACAACTGTATCACTAATGTATGTGATGGGAATTTGATCTGCAGCATATTTAAACTTTTATGACTATTTCCAATATGGAATATGCAAATCTGCTGTCAGGAAGCTTGACAACTAACATGCAGATACTTAATTTAAATGCTCTTTTATGCTTTTGCATGTAAGAGTAGATGTACAGAGGCCAGTTGTTTTCTTTGGGGTATGTACATGTATGCGTTATAGACAGCAGGTAGCAAGTGAACCTGGAGTCAGTGCCAGCAGCAGTGGAAGCTTTGTGTGTTTGAATAATTGCCTAATATCTCACAGGTAGACAGTTTCCCCTGGGGATCACTGCTGCACCCCAGCTCTCATCCTTGCAATATCAAAGCAAATGTGCTGAATAATCTACTTGCTTTTTGACAGGGAACTTGAACCCCCCCCCCCCCCCGGAGAGAACAATCATGCACAGAAGGAAGTTTTTCCAGGCAAAATTAGCTCAACTGTTCACTAAAACAGAAGGTGCTTCTTTCAGAGGCCCCTTAACCCCTGACTCCATGCCTTATTTCATTTTATTCAGGAAGCTGTCACTCGTGGGTTTGGACTTTTAGTTTAAAACTAAGCAGCAAAAGATAACATTTACCACTAAATCCAAAAGTAAAGTTATAAATGAAAAAATGTGAGAAGAATAATATTTTCACCATCTCACATCTGCTTGGAAACCAGCACACTGGCTATCACGAGATCAAAAGGCCGTAAAGCTGACTAAACTGTCTCTTTATGAACTTATTATCACAGTCTATACAAGGCACATACACCAGTGTGTGACTCGAACTCTGTGACCCACAGAGAGATTCCTCCTATGTAGACTGCTGGTGTGAATACTGGCACGGTGCCTAGAGAAAACATGTTTTATACTGTTGTCATGATAGACAGGTTCAGGTAACATGAGAGATCCTTGAGATCTCCTCATAGCAGCGCATCAGTGTGCACAGTGCAGAAGTAGCTACCTAAACCTTTCCATTACTGTAGTGGCCTTTTGTCCATTAAACCTGAAGTATATCTTCAGTTATGTTTTTTGTTACGCTTTTAAGATAACAGCACTACTGAACTTTGACTCTTTCACCTACCATGTACATTAACCACTGGCAGAAAGTAACTAAGATTTACTTAAATACTGTCCTTAAGTGTAATATTGAGGCACTTTTACTTTCCTCATATGGCCATTTCATGCTACTTGATTCTTCCTCTCTTCATTTACCCCACTTCAGAGGAATATATTATATTTTTCACTCCACTACATTTATCTGAGAGCTCAACAGACCAGCTACAACATTAAAGGACTTTTGAAAAGTTAATGATTCAACAATATTAAAGCATAGGTGCACAATTTCAAGTCTGTCTTAAAGCAACACACAGGTCCCTGTATGAACATTGAAACAAGGTTAATCGTTCTGTTCACACTGGCCATTAAAAGTTCCCATCCTAATGCATGAAGCTAATATGGGACTTCTACTAAAAGATACTCAATTGTCTAACTCTGTCTAACTGCTGAAGCCTCATATTAGCTTCAGATAAACTTTGCAGTACCTTCTTGCACAAAACAAGGACTTTGGATGCTCCACCCCCCATGAAGAGGAGGAATGATTACAGCAAGAAAAAAAGTGTTTCAGTGTTCATATGTCCCAGCAACTATTGTTTTAAGACAAATTTGACTCTGTCCTTTAATATATTAATATCATTTTAATGAAATGGACCATTTTGCATAATTGATAATTTTACTGTTGACTCTAAGTATATTTTACTTTTATGTTTTAGTATTAGTAAAAATTTTGACTTTGAATGGAGAACCTTTTTCATTGTGATATTACCACTTCTACTCAGGAAAAGGTTCTGAGTTCTTCTTCCTTGTCTGACATTAACATACATATATACATATAAGCTCCTGCTGTGTTCATGACTCGCACATGGTTGAACGCAGAGGTCAGTTTAGGATAATACACACTATAAAAACAAGAGAAGAAACAAACCAAGACATCACAAAATTACTTGGGGGATTGTTAATCCAATATTGCCAAATGCCAAAAAAAAAAAAAAAAAACCTCTGCTGACCAGCCCTTTCTTGGCTAACTCTGGTGAGTTGCAGTTCCTTGACTGAATATTTCTCAACCTTATGAAAATAAGCCAAAAATAATGAATAAATCACCCTTAACCAGAGCACAGGCCTGTGAAAAGGCCAGTGACTGATCATGATGGTGTGTCATGTGGGACAAAAAAGGCAGCGGAGGCCTTGTTTGAGGAAGGAAGTCATAGTACTTCAAAATAGATTTGGTTTGCTCGTATGGTTTTTATCTTTTAATCCTGCTTTCTTTTCTCTCCCTCCCGCTCTCTCTCTCTCTCTCTCACACACACACACACGGGCTGTGTGATGTGGTGAGAAGACCTCGGGAGGTTTGGCTCCTGTTGGTTTCTGGGAGCAGCACCAGCATGGTGACTTGATCCACGCTCAGCAACTGGATTGGGTTGATCTTGTCTCACCGCAGCCATGGTGATCTGGTTCTGCCTGGAGATTGAGAGGGCGGGAGGGGGAGAGGTTACTGAAGAAGAGAAGGAGTTTTTATTAAGAGGTACACTGGCTAGAGTTGATCAGGAGTTTGTGTGTGTGTGTGTGTTTTGAATGGGGCTTTTTGTTCCAACGTGACTCACCGTGTTCTAGCCACGGTTGGTGCCCGAAGGGAGACATAGAGGGAGGGTGAGCGGCACAGAAGAGAAAGAGTTGATGTGGTTAAGTCATTAGGAGACTGCATGTTCGGTTGCTATGTCAAGCTTCGGCCTACTTCTCTGATGAATCAATACGCTGAATGCCTGCCTGCCTGTGGAAGAGACACAGAGAGTAAGAGTAGATCCGTCTTCTGGATTGCCTGGCTGTGGATCTTTTTAACTTTTAGCCAACTCCTCCACAGATTGTGTGTGTGTGTGCACAGCATGGCTAAAAGTAACTTCAGCACGACATCAGTCAAACCAGATGGTGCAGTTGATTGCTCACTACTGCCTATAAATTTGTCAGCAAAATTTTATTGAGTTGACGCTGTTAATCACTTTTGTCATGGTTCTGATTACTCTGTGAAAACACATATGAATTCAACAAGAATGATTTCTTAGTTACGTGTCTTAGAAACCACTGTTTGTTTACAAGTGTTTGAGCCTTAACAGATAGGTACTGTCTTAGGGCACTGTAAGCAATTTTAGCCCACATTTTTTCCCCTTTACATTTTTGTAGTAATATCCATTTGTTACAATTACTGCAAAGTTCTTACACATCAGAAAGTGACAGGTGCGTCTGATCAAGAGCTCTGGCTGTGTGAAATCCCAAATTTCCTGCACACTGTCATCACTTGCACATACTTGTGCTATACTCCGAGCCGAAGTGAAACCAGAACTTCCAGGTTATGAACCAGAAGTAAAAACAAACCTCATTTCAAAATCCTACTGACATTTGTTACTATGCTAATGACTAAAAATCAAAAACAGTGGTCATTTCAAAAAGAAATGCCGTTATTTATTCATTATTATTATTTCTGGGTTTTAGCAGCCTTTAACAAAAACCATTTCCCATGAGTGCTAGGCCCTTGTGGGTTAAACCACGTCACAGCTCGACAAAAGCTCAGATGTGTCTGTAACAACAGCAGGACAGAGAGGACTGAACACTGAAGAGGTTTTTAAACAGAAGAGATCACAACAACAAGAAAATTACTTTAGATGAGAGACTAAAGTATAATCAATATAAGGAGGTACCCACGCTGCCGTGTTGGTAAATTTTAATGGTAGCTGTAGTTATTTGTATGCTCATATAGTAATCGTTGTTTAGCTTTGTTAAAATAGCAAAGGTTTCAGTTTCTAATATAAAGTGCAGGGCAATGAAAGAAAAGCTCAATGAGAAATTGCATTGGGTTACAGAGGTTACATCACAACTTCAACACACTATATACATGTTAAAATGTTATCAATCAAATGCCCACCACCTGTTTCCTGCAAACGCACACACACATACACACACGTGCACACACCACCAGACACCCCTCCTTTGTTCCCCAGCACTCATTGTCACCCAAGTGTGAAAGAAACCTCCACTTGAGGCCCACCCATGACCACCTCTCCGGAGCTCTCCAAGAGGTGGTCACGCACTCGTTGCCCCCATCACCCCTCCACTCCAGCGCCGTTTGCCATGGATGTTTCAAAACCATCTGACCTGGCTGTGCTAACGGGTGGCTATTTTAGGAGAGGGATGGCAAAACCGTCTGCTACTCGCAACGGCCGTCGGAAAAAGGAGGGTTCGCTGAGAGGGAGTGCTCACCGGGTGAGTTGGTGAAAAGGGGAGTGGGGGCTCCTCCAGTGTATGTGTGTGTGTGCGTGTGTGTGTTCATAGTGTGTTCCAACCATACCAGTGAGCAAGTGCAACATCGGGGTCATGTGTCGCTGCAGGCCATAGGGATTGCTGTTGAAACTGGAGATTTTGTACTCTTGCAAAACGCAGACAGACGCTGAAGTTCACTCTCTGGCAACTGCCTGTTGTCACTTTTACCTTTCACCCACATCACAATCGACGTCTTGATTTTATAAAGCCGAAAATAGGGCGTTTTGCTTCACTTTCCGTCTCGCTATCAGCGTGCATGCTGATTTGTCCAAACTTGCTCATGCTGTTCATACATGTTTGATACTGACAGTATGTCCCAGCTTATGGAAACTCTTAAATGGATATATCCATTTAGCTCGGAGTGGTTTTGGCAGGCAAACTACCTGTGCTTGGTGCCGCTTTTAACAGAAACAGCCCGTAGTGAAATACGCATTCAGGCCCTCCGGGAAAAGAGCCTGATCAACAGGTTGAGCAGTGGAACATGCCAGTGAGAGAGGGTGGCATCTCTCTCTCTCTCTGCATCTGAAACATCATCTCCCTCCGTGGGACTTGACTAATGCAAGTTAAGAAAACGTGTGATGGTCAAAGGCATGAGTCATCATGATTGACGCTTTTAAGTTAATGTTGCAAGTTGAAACACGAGGCACATATATAAATAGGTCACTTTCTAAAGTCTTTCTAAAGCTTAATAATAGTTGAGATTTGTGCCAAAACTGAACACAAACTTTAAGCAAAACTGAACAGTATGACATTTTCTGTGAAGGTTTCAAGCTCTTCATTAGTATATATCATCCTTTCCTATGTTAGTTCATCTTATATTCTGTACTTTTAGACTGTGCAGATATGTTGCAATCCTTGTGACTTGCAATAAGATTTTCATCCTACTCAAACGATGAGGACATTTTACATTAAACACTCACGTGTGCACACACACACACACACACACACACATACACACACCAGGGACTGGCCTGAAGAGTGAGTGGGCCCAGTTCCTCCTACTATTTCTCTTAATGTGTCCCTTGTGCTGGAGGTGTGGAGCTGCCAGCATTGTTCACTAGCTACACTGGACGCTAACAGCTGTGTGTATTTACCAATGATAAACACACAAGTTGCTGCGGACATTGTAGCCTTGCGACTGCATTTGCTTATTGTTAACGGCGGGTCTTTCAAACATAGGATCTGAGGAGCTGTTTGTAGGTGTCAGTTCATGCGGCTTTGCGCCTTTGCTGTTTTATCTGCGAGCGTCTCTGTGTCTGTTCAGTATCTGGCATAAAAAGCAGCACAGATAAGGCGTGTCTGCGTGTTTGCAAATCCTAGACTGGTCCCATTGGACTATGTAAGCAGTTCCTCCGATGCAGTTCCAGGGTGTGGATCGCACTGCTGCACGACCGGGCCTCCTGATGCAGCTCCTGGGTCAGGCTCATAGACGTAGGCTTTTCCGTTCTTTGGCGGAACCTCAAGTCTTTTTAAAAATAGGATAAGTAGGATAGTTGGCAGGTAAAGATAATTTTTTCCCTCCTTTTTTTCCTTTGAATTTATTGGATAGGTACTTTCCCACAGCTCAGACGAGACATGAGGTTTCATTATGTTTAATAACAAATGAATGAGGACTGCTGCTAAAAATAACAGTTGCAGTCTGTACAATCATAAATAAGAAACATGATATATTAAAATCCTGCGGGATAACACTTCTCCCTGTCAAGATGATAGGATCCTGCTTGCATCCACCAGCTCTTTATTTCATTCAAACTAGGCTTCATGTGACATTTCCAAGCAGTTTACAATTTGCTTTGTTCAAAGCAGTCAATAATTTGGTGGAGGGATTTGAAGGAATTCTGTGGTTTGCCAAACTGTGCCTTGGGAACAAAACTCACACAAACACTCACCACAGATTCTTCAGACATGACTAACAGTGATATCAACACATACCAGATAAGGTACTGAAAACTGCTGCAATTAAAGAGGGCCTATTTTAAACCATCTCAAAGTTGAAATATTTCTGTCATTCTGTTTTCTCAGAGAAATCAGTAAACTTGAAAAAGTTGAAAGTGTTTCACTGGCAGACTGCAGAATGTAACATATCATAGAATCTCCAACACAGTGACCTAGCTTATCAAACATTTGTGTGAGAGAGCAGCGTATTTTATATGCATGGAATAGATGAGTCATTATCCTGTGTGTGTGTGTGCGTGTGTGTGACAGTCACATCATCAGAGAGGCTGAGCTAAACAAGGTTAGTTAGATGACTTACACATTTCTTCTACCCGCTTAGTTCAGGGGACTGTCTCTTAAGCTGTCACTTTGCATAGTGAGTGGAGGCCTAACTACTCTGCTTTACATAGCAGTTGAAGCCTGATAACATCCCTTTTTTTCATGAACTGGATAAGCCTCCTGGTTCTTCCCCAAATTTGTGTGTGAGTTTGTGTGATATGCTGGAAAAGATTCTTGAGTTGTTTCATCAGCATTTTCAACCATATTTTGTACTGTAAAATATTCATTTTGAATGGAAAATGAAAAGTGCATGTAACCTGCACTTAAGCAAATGGATACTTGTTATCATGCTGTATTTATTAGGTACATGGTACAAACATTTCAGCTTGTAGTAGCCCTTCACTTCATCAGACTGGTAACCTACAAATACACAAGTAGTTGTTGAGCTGGTCACATGACCTGTCATGTGTGCTGCTCTTCTGGGATATATTGTCTTGGATATATTTTCAAGATAAGTAGCAATATTCCAAACTTTTCTTATTGCCAACAAATCCTATGAAAAGAACAAAACTAACTATGAATTGATGCTACTGTGTACAGTGTTGTCTGTGTAGCTGTAATACAGTTCCCTGGTGCTGTACCATAAACCTGAATTATTATCCAAAAACTGTTAAAAGTACATCAGTAACACACACCTTTGTACTGGGTGACACATTGCTTCATCATCCAGAACATAAGCACTGTCATTTATTTTGAGCTGATCCCACATACAACATCCTGCTGCCATCAATGCTTTATGTGTATTATTCCACGGAAGTAAGTAGTCCCCAAGACATGTGCTGTTTGCTCCTGTTTGAGTATATCTGCTAAAAACTATGCCCTGCTGTCTGAGGAAATTACTTGTGAGCTATTTTTTAAGATATATTTAGAAGGAACAAATAACAAAAGGAGCCAATGGGCTTGGGAGCCACAAACATGGTATCAAGAGAGACGGACTAACACATTGTTAGTTTTGTCTTTTTATGGCATTTGTTGACAATTAGAAAAATATAAAATAACACCAACCTTATCCTTTAAGTACCTACACATGGGTGGGAGGGTGTATGTACATTTATAAAATGCAGCACATAAGCTGAATAATTCCATCAAAAGTTGTAACATACAGAAACTAGTTTCCTACACACAGATGACAATACAGTTAATATTTTAGACATCTTTATTCAACATATTACACATAATGAGTATACATAATCCGGGAATTAACACTTTACAAATCTTATTTTACCTCATGAAATCTTGAAAGCAACCGTCATTCAAGGGGACAGTCGTCTTTGGAGCCATCTATCCTCGCATTTGCGTTTACGTCCCTCAGTCCATCCTACGGTTCTTCGATTCATTCCACAATTAGCCATGGTCACATACAGGCCTGCGATTCAAAGCTTCTTCACTCGATTTTCATGCAGCCATCAGCACAGCACCAGACAATTGGCCCTTTTCATATCTCCACAGTAGATGAACCCTCTAACCTTGCGTTAGTGAACACTACTCTAATTTAAAGTGCCCTGGGTAGATTGTGTCCAGCTGCCTGGGGGCACTGACTCTCAATGACGCTACCTTGTGATGGGATGACTGGCTTTTTTGCTAACACACACACATATCCTGACACATTGCAGCTCAATTTGATTTCACTCTCCTTACAATTTGCCAGGCTGTTTCAGCTATCAGCCAAATCAAAGAGGAGATGTTCAGTAGTAAACATTTCTAACTCATCTCCTTTTCTTCTCCCTGGCCTCCATCTTACAGATTTCCAAAGGCTACTTTTTCACTGGTGGTGGAACAATTTGCTTTATTAGCCATTTTAACACCTGCAGAAGCATTTTAACTGCCTGCCTATGAAACTTAGCATGCAACATAAAAATATATGGTATTTTCCTAAGTGTTAGCCTTATTGGGCCCCAAAGCTGTTATAGAGATTTTAGTGAAAACATCATTACTGCTGGAAAGTTAGTCCTGTCAGTGAGTCTGAGATAAGGTTATGTATTACCTCTTTTGTTGGTTAGACTGTCGTGTCAAGAAATGATCGCAGCAAAATTTGAGCCACACTGACACACACATATTCTTGTTAGGACAGTTAAATGATATGAATCAATCGGCAAGACACTAAAAAGAGTAATCAGTAATAAGATAACACAGGATACAACTTCTGTCACTGGAATATTTGCATTCAACTTTGCATGACTGCAAGGCCTGTTGAGGCTTCAGGGTTAATGTGTGAAATACAAACCAGCCATTCTCACTGAGACTTTAGGCCCTCTAGGTGCGACATTTATAGGATGCGACAAAAAATTCAAAGGCTTCATTCTGGAAAAACATGCCTTAAAAAGAAGTCTTTCTGCACTTCCTTCCCCCCGGTTAATGCCGCTCTCCTCAGGCTAAGCAGCTGATTTATTGACAACACGCCGCCACAGTTGAATGTTTTAAAAGCGGGGGATTTTTTAGCTCAAACATTTTATGGGCTTTGAACCACGAGACACGGCGTGGCGAACGGGATGGAGACCTCATGACTGCCGACAGACAGGACAGGAGGGGAGGCGCAGTCTCCCCCATCAGCTCTCACTGTGGGACGCTTTTGTCCGATAACAGGTCATGCACCACACCCGATTTAAGTCATGTGCTCCTCGTTGCATGACGAGCAACACAAGACAACAGGGATGTGTTCAGCTGTGTGCGCGTTTGTATGAGCCAGGGAGAGCGAACGCATTGACATCTGCCGCTGGGTACATTTTGTGCTCATCTTCATAGGACAAACATATGTTTGTTGTTTAAGTTCGTATCCTTTTCTTGTCTTTCTTGTGTCTGTGTTCGTTGGTGTCTTCAAGTTTGTATGTTTCTTTGGTGCGTAGCCAGAGCATGTGCTGGGCTGGAAGAGAGGTGCTGCGTCCCTGTGAGTGGGTGTGTAGGGTCTGGGGTCAAGGCTTTTTAGTACTTTCAGACCTTAACTCTGCTCTGAGGGACTCTTACCCCACACCCACGCCTCGCTCTATTTCATCATTATTACATCACATTAACATTCCTAGGATTAATCTAGACACAAGTCTTATAGCTACTCATGCACACACAGTATACTATTCCTTCTGTCAGATACATTGGTACAGCCAGCACAAAAACAGTTTGTCAGCCCTCTTGTTTGTGCTATATATGGTTATGTGCAGATACAGCTCAGTTGTACAAGGGAATAACAACCATGTTCTATAATTAAAGGTGCAATATGAAATAATTCAGGTAGCCACAACTAAATTTGACAGCAAATTCCCATTGTTTTGCGCAATAGATACAACAACCACACTGGACTCATTGGCTTCGAGTGTTCCCAAAAGCCTCAAAGTGACATTCACTCCTCTGTACACTTAACCGCCGGTCTGTGTGTTGTGTGTTTCTGTTAAGGGTTGTAGTAGGAGTGATGTGTCTGAAGGCCCCAATAAACTCCAGAATGGACACGGACATGTATCCACACAAGTACACACAATGCATTTTTGGCTCATCATGGATCCTTGCCAAGTTCAATTTGAGCAGGGGCCTTCAAACATTACATGATTTGTTCACAACATCCTCATCCAAATATATATTTTAATACGTTAACATGGACATCAACTTTGCCTGAACTCTAAAGAGTACTCCACTGATTTAGCATCACATTCCTATAACGTTGGATTTCAGATGGCCAGTTTTTCTAACTTAAAAAAAAAAAAAAATATAAAAATTGATGCAGCAGAACCAGAGTTATCATCTTTTTTAATTCAACGTATTCACTTCTTCACTGTCAAAACCTGGCGCCTACATTATCCACAATGCAACTTGACCACAGCCATTTAAATCAGAGATCCGGGTATGTTATGCCAGTAGCAGCTAATGTAGCCTCGATCCTTATGCAGAGATGAGGATCGAGCTAACTCAGGTCAGCTAATTTCTGTCTAACTCCACACCTCCAGATTTTTGTCATTTTCACATTCCCATTGTAGTTTTCAGACCCAACCAAGTCACATCACTTGAGGTAATTTATCAATTTTTGGGCAGCTCCCCCAAAAAAAGCTTTCTACAACTTTTTCACATATGCTGTAGTACTCCAAGACCTGTAAACAGACTTCTATGTGTAAAATCAGTGGAGTTCCCCTTTAACCAGGTGTTTTTAGTTACAACACCTTAACCATGCAATGTATTTACCATGACAACAATCTTCCTTTAAAATCAAAAGTAAGTAGTGAATGTCATGTTGTTAGTGATGTAAACCCAACGACTGTGCCTTTGGGGAGATTTGTTGGCATATGGCTTAGTGACGTTTGTCTGTGTGGTACTTTCCTCATACAAACTTGATACCCTGTGGCAATATAGTATGCACACTACACTTTGTTCTCCTTAATAGTCAGCACCAAACACTGGCTATGTGAATGCAGGCTTCTACCTCATACTAGCTAAGAAAAACAGTCCATGATGCCCCATCACTAATTGTTTTTTTTTAATTAAATGAATATGTAAGGGCATGACATAATGGAATTTTCATAGGAAACCATGTAAACTTGTAATTATAGTACAATATGAACATTAAAATTATCATAGTTGAGTTTACAGGTTAGACACACTCAGAATTGATTATTAAAGACATTTCATCCTCAGACTTGTTATTAAGAGCAGATAATTCATTGGATTACATGCAGTTTTTTCAGCAGGGCACTGAACCAGGGGCTTGTGGCGATCGACTCCCTTCAACAAACACAGACTGTATGATTTACTTCAGGATGTAAGCAATTCTGTCTGAGCCATGATTCAAAAAGATTAATGTAAAAGCACATACTGACACACCTATGCAGCTGATCCATATTAATCTCTCCAACGTAGTATACATACAATCACATATTGATGCTTCCTCTCTCATTCACTCACACACAGACACATTCACACACACACACACACACCCTCTGCTAAGCCCTTAATCACAAACATGCTCATTTCCACCCTACATGTTTACCCAGACAGATCAATCCAGCTGATCCAGCAGCTGCTGGACCTTGACCTTAAACTAACCCTCACAGATAGAGCCTCTGTAGGAAGACACTCTCGCTTTATTGCCTGTGTGCAGTGATGGCGCACATTTATTTTGTATACATATGCCATATCTGTGTGTGGGGGTATGTGTGACTTTCAGAGGTCACTGTGGTGCTAATTTGAATAAAAAGGTTAGTGACATAAGTAGCTTTGCATGCAGTGGCCTTCCTCATGCATTAACTGGTATTGGGTATCATTATGCATCAGTATGTGCACATGCAGG
>BRZM01004785.1:8835-20421 GCA_033238685.1 Lates japonicus
TGCCGCACATTATCGATAATTTGATTAAAATATCGGTCACCAGCTTGTAACACCGCTTGATCGTCACAGTCTTCCTGCTCCATTATACCCGAATCACCGGTCTCTTTTTGTTGCATTTTCCTTACCGTCGCCAGCCATCAAAGGATTACGTGCATTTAATCAACAGGTGGCAAACCGTTGCACGGCCACCTTGCTCAGTAAACAGAAGAGTCACACTCATTTAGTGACAGTCCAAAGTTTCGAGCCCCTCCAGTGAGCTGCCGCTGGTAAAGCTGCCGGGCACAGACAGAACATGACCATGTTAAACACCCACTGCCGTTACCGCGTCATCATTGCGCAACACGCGACACCAACACAGATGTCGACGCTCGTCAACAGCTGTTAATAAAATGAAAATTATCTAAATCACACACCAGCATGGACGGAGAGCTGTCGCATTGCCGCGAACACCGGATGATTAGTCACAACGTTCGTGCCGACGCACAGAGAAAGAGCAGCGTCAATTTGATCTCCGAGAAAGTCGTTAAGAGGCGGTGCTTTTGGAGAAACACACACCTGGGGAAATCCGGCGACGAGAGTTTGAACAGATGCTTGTTGAAGAAGACTGGATCCAAGACATTAGCCGGATGTGAACAGCTCAATAGTGCGGGACAGCCTCGACCTCGATAACGCCTACCGCAACACCACCAGAGTCAGAATCACCGTTGCCCGTCCCCACAGATCGACACCCCTTCGGGAGCACCACGCATGACCAGCTCACCCTCATCAAACCGTTTGCCATCAGCCTGTCCCGCATTGATTTCAGTACGGCCTCGCCCGTCATGTCGCTACGGCATTTGCATCCGCCCTGACGGAAATGAAGATTCGTCGAATATTCGCTGTGCATACGAACCGGGAGCGGCCCGCCTAGCACCGGAAGATCGTCAGCGGCCCGTCCTCGTCCTCGACGACTTTCAATCATCCGAATGAGAAAACAAGGGCCGAAAAACGCTTTGAACAGATCACAGGACGGACACCAGCCCGCAGCAACTCTGGCCCACGGAAATGGCCCTTCCTTCGTTGCACCACCCACAGTTTTCACCGCGAGATGAAACGCACAGCAGCCAGAGGTTACGGCGGCCTCGGGTGAGGATGGCGTCCCGATCGAGACCGACGAGTCGCGCACCACCAACAATCAGTAGCCCGGGAGATAACAGGTGCCTGCACCAGCGTCCCTTATTTTATGTCCCGAGTTCGTCGTTGAGGCAATCGCATTTATCAATGCCGAGTTAGACAGACCAGAGCGACATACAGCGGAGCGGCGGAAGACCATTCCAACGATTAAACATTCCGTCGAAGTCAACACCCTGTCACAGCCAGCTTCCGTTCACCTTCGTGCCGACGTTCAGCGAACATGCAGGGCCCTTCAACCGTCATGTGCAAGCGACGATCACGATACTGACGCATCACCCGATGTTTGACCGTGAAAGCCGAGTGGGTTGCGAAGACGACATTCAGCCGCCCAACACATGTCGACGTCCGTGTGAGCCCGACCATTATTCTCAGTTAGCGCCGATTCCCCAGCCTCCGTTTCATGTGGTCGCTGCAGATGGGTCAAAACGTCCGGCAGAGTGAGCAGTGCGTGGCAGCTCATCATGATTTTCGCTTCTGTCTGATTGCCTGTGAATCCTTCGTCTGAATAGATTTTCGATGCACACATCTTCAACACAGCTCAACATCAGAAAGTTATCTGCGACGGGGAACAGCAAAATTATTAAGCCGCATGGAATGTTACGCTGGCGTACTACTTGAAATCGACGCAGCGCGGCCCTTCCACGCGATTTCAACGAAAAATACGACACCAACGTCACCGATAATACGTTGTAACGACACGTTTCGCCCTTGTGCCAGTCATGAGCCAGTATTGCCTGTAAGTGAAATCACTTCATTTCAAACAGTCGGTCTTCTGACCAGCCCTCATTTACGTCCAACACTGTCAATTAAATTTAACCTGTTCTCCAACGTGTCGTTTATCATCGTCGTTAACGTTTTCGTCACTTTTGGCAACGATAAGACGGAAGAGAGGCAACGACTCTGCGGCTGACCTGTTCACGCAAACAAAGTCCCTTTCCTCCCTTCCCACACGCCATGAAACATCTACGTGAACGCGGTTTCCTTAGCGAGGGTGCGCAGCATGTTCGCCTGAATGATGATGCGTTATCTGGGCAAGATTTCCTGAAGAGGACAGTTACCTCCAGAAGAGATGACCCAAAGAGCCTTATCCTTGAAGTGCCTGTGCCCAGAGCCGAAGCCAACAAAGCGACCACGCGCGCATCCGGAGCGAGCGATCCAGGCGGGCGGTGGGGGCACACCACCGAACATGCGGTCTCGCCGGCGGCAGCCTGGCGTCACCACGCGCACCTGACGCCACCGGCCGCCTTTAGCCAGCGCGCGGCAGCCTTGCGGGAGTCCCCACGTCCAGAGCGCGTCGCAGAAGACGTGTCCGACGGCGGCGGTGGCGTTGCCCGAGGCCGAGTCCCACCAGGCCGGGAGGGCAGACGCATCATCAGTCACCAATCTCCCCGGAACAAAGCGAAACCAGCAGACGAGCGCATGGTGCCATCACCAGCAGCCTCAGTCTGTCTCAACACGTCCAGTCCGAGTGACGCCTGGTCCTCATCCGATCTGTCGCAAAAACGATCTCCCTCAGCTCTTTCTCGCTGCCCGACCACCGTTTCATATCAGGCCGTTGCCGTTATTATTTTTGTGTTGCTTATTGGTGTCGTCGACGGCTGGTATCTGCCTTTTAGCTCCTGGGCGATTTATTTCGTGGTTACAAAACAATCATCAATGAAAATGACATCAGCTCAAACCGAGCAAGCCCACCTGTTTTATTGCGGTCAGTTCGCATGGGGTTCAACAGTCACCCGCTGAAACACTACCTCACTGTCTTCACGCATCTTCCAATATGTTCACGGAGAGTTCCGCGTAATTACATTGCTACCTTTTCGATCAAACATTTCCTGCCGGTGTTTGTCAACGAAAACATCAGCCACAGCCGGCAGCCAAAACGAGCGAGCAGACGGATGCCCAACCATCCACGGTGTGATCGGGCACAACAGGCGACGAGCGGGCCGCTCATTGCGAGCCCCGCGCGCCGGCCTCCGGCAGTTCCAGCACCGCTCCCCGCCAGCAGTGGTGCCTGTTCCACCACAACCGGCAGGTCATATTCAACGGTCTGATCCGAACTCCGTTTAACACAGCACTGCAATCGCCAGCGTCAGTTTATCGAGGTACTCACCTTCGTTTCCTCGGTCAGTTGTCAGGAGGCGAGGGTTATTATAGATAGTATTAGTTCTTTGACTGGAACTTTGAAACTTTCCTGCGCTTTCCGAGACGCTCCAACTAGGAACCAATATATCTATATTAACCCCTCGCCTCCCCTGACTTAGCTTATTGAGGAAGCGGGCAAGGGGTTGAAGTTGTTCAATAAACAGCACTAAAAAGCAATTACAGTGCTGTGAAGAATGGGACTTGTCAGTAATTTGCTGTCTAAAACTGAGGAGATTGTAGGTCCAAATATTGAATTTGAGCCCGTATATATGGGAAAAGCAGGAAGGCACCAATTCTCAGAGTAATTGAACTACTAGAGGCCGTTTAGTCCTCGCTAATGATAACCCCTGCTCCTCTCCCCTAGTCACCTTGTAACTGATATACTCAATCCCACTTAGACATGCCCACAATAATGTGGATGAATTAGCATGCATCTTTTTTTTTTCTCCTTCATTTTGGCTGCCAGCCACATTAAGCTGATGTTTTTCATTAACAAAACTAACTCTAGGAAATGTTTGATCAAAAATTTGCCAATATGATTTCCATTACCTTGATTTCTCCATGAGCATGTATGGAAAGATGCATGAAGGCCATTAATAGGAATATAGTAGGGAAATAGAAGATGTTTGTAGGTGTTGGACTTGTTTTGAATTTACATATATTTTATTATTTAATAATAAAACAAATTAAACACTTCAGTTTGATTGACAATATTTAGTATTGGTTAACATATGAGGGCCATAGAATAAATCTCACTTAGGGCCCTAAAAAGATACCAGCCTGTCAGCATACCAATAAGCAACACAAAAAAAAATATATATACATATGTATAATAATATAACTGTATAAATGACAATATGATGGTCAGATATAAAGAAGAAAAACACAAAAGAGAAAACTATTTTTTTTTTTCTTTTGACAAATGAGATGAGACAAATCTTTATCCTCAGACTGAATGAATAAATATGTGAAACAGACTGAAACTGCTGGTGATAATACATACATACCATCCTACCTGCTGAACCGCTTTGAGCTCCAGAGAGGTGAAAAGGCATCAATGAGTGACTGCGTCTGCCCCTCCTCCCTCTACAACCCCAGCCCTATTGATCTGGATGACCTCTGTCAACCTCCAGGCTTGGTACCCCACTACTACCACCATCAGGACCACATCTTACTGCAGCATACCTGGAACACATGGGGACTCCCTTTAAAACTAATACGACTGCCCTAAAGCAGCGCCATAGTGTAGTAATCAAAATGCATAGATGAGCTCGCAAAACACACACCAGCAGACCGCATAGTACATTAGTATGCCCCCACCACTCCCACCACCCCCAGTTATCGCTCCAGTTTGACTAATGCACCCTTGTGAGGTAAAAAAATTCCTTTGTTGGCTTCAACAATACAAACAGGCACTTCAAAAGAGGATAAGGCTTCTTTACAGGTGTCACATCTCTTCTGATGATGGCTGTCCTCTTTAGAAATCTTGCAGATAACGCATCATCCTCATTCAAGGCAGGCGACATACTTCACACCTTACCCCCCTCGGCTATAAAAGAGAAAATATACCGCCATGATTGCTGCAGATGTTAAGATGTTTCAACATGACCATTAATGGGAAGGGAAAAAGGTTTGTTTTGCATGAGTGAACAGAGTTAGCCACAGAAGTCTGATTATTTTGCCTCTCTGCTGCGTCTTATGTTTACCCAAAAGTGGCAAAAAAGCGATTAGCATTGTGTGATAAACAACACATTGGAGAACCTTAAGTTAGAATTTAGTGGCTGAAGTGTTGGATAAATGTGTGAGGGCTGTCAGGATCTATTTATTTAGAAAATAGAAGTGAGAAACATTTTCACTTACAGGTCATGCAAATACATAGCTAACAAGGCAGAAAACATTGTCATTTTAACATATTATGGTGGCATTAGTTTGTAATATTTTCATTGGGAGTCACATGGAAAAGTTACCTTGCGTCAGTTTTTCAAATTAGGTTGCACCAGCGCCAACATTTTCCATGCAACAAAAATAATTTTGCTTTTAATAATTTCCCCGTCTGGATGCTCTGATGTGTTGAACGTGTTGAAGAGATGTATTGCATCCAAGGGAGTGATCTAATTCCAGACAGAAGGACACACAGACATCAAAAGACCGGCTTCAAAGTCAGTTACATAATGAAATACCCACACACTGCACTCCTCCTCTGTAGTTCAGTTTTGGCCCATCACCTTTGGTGTGTATGACCCATAAACAAGAAGAGCTTTGAGAATCAGCATTCTTCAAAGTCATGGTCAGTGCTCACACAGACGTGTTGTGCTGTGTTAGAGCAGCTGAATCTCTCTGATATGTCATCTTCTAACCCGCTTTTCAACATTTTCCACGTAGATTAAACGTCAAGTTGATCACGTCAAGTATCAATAATCATCCTTACTCACATATTTGTTAACAGTTTGAAGAGATTTTCATGTTCCACTGAACATCAAAAGGCTTTTAGGAAGAGTGAAACAGAAGCTGGCTGTAACCAAAGTGTGACTTCAGTGGGAGTATTTGCATCATTAGAGTGTGGGTCTTTGCACCACTCCACTGTATATATGTCGCTCTGGTCTGTCCCACAACTATGTAGCTTTATTGAAATGCATGCAGTTGCCTCTTGTGAAACTCAGGACATAAAATAAAAAGAGGACACTGATTGCAATTAGGCCTATTGTCTCCCATTTATATGGTTATTGGGTGGTGCCACTTGCAGTCTGGTCGCGTCGAAGTTCTCACAGTCAGGACGCCATCCCTCTCACGGGGGCCGCCGTAGCCTCCTCTGGCAACTATCTGCTAACAATGTTCATCTCACTTGGGTGACAAAGCTGCTAGGTGGGTCTGGCTTGAAGGGGAAGGGCCCATTTCCTTCAGCCAAAAGACAGAGTTGCTGCAGGGCCGGAGTTTCTGTCCATCCTGTGATCTGTTTCATGTTTTGTACTTGTTTTCTCCCATTCAGATGGTGTGAAAAGTGTCAAAGGTTGAGACGTGGAATGAGCCGCTGACAGTCTCCCGGTCACTAAACCAAACCTGAGCCCGGGCCGACTCCCAGGAGTTCGTATACACAGCAGAGTCTTCGACGAATCTCTATTCATTTCCCATCGTGAGGCAGGGTTTTAAATGCCATAGCATTTTTATGTCTGGGAAAAATAAGTACATGCAAGTAATGAGTTTTAGTCACAGGACAAAACGGTGAAAGACAGCTTAAAATATAGTTTGATGTGGGGGTGGGCAGACTAATGAATCCACATGAATGAGAACGGAAGGGTATCACTTTTTGTGGTGCTTCCACTCCAGAGGGGGTGTGTATCAATCTTTCTGTGTGATAATGGGGTTAGATAGCAGTGAGACCTGGCCTCTGGTGGTGACATTGTTGCAGGGCTCAGAGACTATCAGGGGTCCAGGGGCTGAGCCGGTGCACTGGTGGGCTCTATTCACATCCAGCCACTAATCTATCTTGAGATCAGGTCTTTCTCTTCAACAAAGCTCCATCTATTTCCAAACTCTCATCACTGAGATTTTTTCCCCCGTTATTATTGTTTCTCCAAAAAGCACAGCTGGCCTCTGCAGCCTCTCAAAGGAATCAAATTATTAGTCCAGCCTTATGGTTTTTTTTGTCTCCTTTCTCCCTATGCCAAATCCAGAGCCCATGTTTGGGCATTGTGGCCTAAATCTATTGGTGTTCATGTCTGACAGCTCGTCCGTCCATACTCTAAGTATGTGATTGTGATGAGTTTTTTCATTTTGTGCTTAAAAAACAATGACAGGCGTCAGTATTATCTGTGGCAGGTTACCATAGTGTCTTTATAATGATGGCCTTGTGTAACTGAGTAGGTGTTTAACATGGTCATGGTTCTATCCTCTGTGCCAACTTCAAGCTTTTACCTGCATGACTGTCACTGAGAGGGGCTCAGAGCTTTTTGGACTATCACTAAATAGGTCTTAATGCTTCTGTTTACTAAGAGTAAAATTGTGTCTGGCGGACTGCCACCTGTTGAATTCATCACTACATATCCCTTTGTGCAACAACATTTGTAGTAGGAGAAATGCAACAAAAGAAAGTTAGTGATTCAGGTTACCAATGGAAGGAGACTGTGGCAGTCAAATAATTAATTTTTAAAGCAGAATTATTGTGATGTGAAATTTTGTCTAAATTATCAATGTAATATAAATAAATTCAATCTCTAACACCTGAGACTCTGCAACAAATCATAAAAATATTTAATGCATACACAAGTTTACAGGACATTGGATGACTTGTGAACATCAAAACAATAATACCCAACCACTACTGCTATAATGACTTACTGTTATAATTACTGTACTAATTTAGTTGGACAAATCATCTTTGAGGTCTCCCTCCCATCACTACAACCTACTTTACACCATTTGATGAATGTTAATCTGCTATTCATAATTCCATTCCAACATTCCAACACACACACACACACACACACACACACACACACACACACACACACACACACACATATATATATATATATATAATGAGGACTCACAATGTCACTAACCCATTTCACATTGTGATATCAGCTTCACATTCTAGTGCTACATTTATACCCACATTTTTTTATATGATGCCCCCTTTCCCTCACATAGGCCCCCTGTGGTTGGAAATCCATGAGCACTGGCCTTTGATTCATCTTTGGTTGTACTTACTTCTTGGCAGTCATGATCTAGAGTGAACAAAATAATGTATTATATGTAAAACTGACAGATAATAGAACAACAGTTTGGTTGTTTATGTTGTTTTATTTTGGTGTTAAAGAGTTAACTTTAGAAATCTACTACAGGCAGCAGGACAAACAATACCTGTGTGCAGTCAGTGAAAAAACAGATATGAGGTAAAAAGGCTACAGTGTTACAAGTCAAAACACTGTTTCAAAAAAAGTTTTTCTGCAAATATATATTTTTACTTACTAATATGTACATAGCATGAAATAAATAATTATAAAAAACATCCAATTTTAGAAACCCATAAAAATGCAAAAACTAGTTTGTATAAAACTTTGGATTTAACAAAGAAAAAATTAGAACATAAGCAAATTGTCCACACAAGCAATCAATCACATATAAAGTGTACAGTAACAAATGCAAGATAACAGATCTTTTACTGATAATGGTTGCTGTGTAGTTTATTAACAATGACTTAAATGTGAAACTGGTTATGGCTACTCATTAATATTTTCAGTCATGATGTAAAGTAATCATGGGTGGACAATTTTGATTAAAATCTGAAAACTATGCCTGAGACATAGTATTACATTGGCTGTGAACAATAATTCATCAGTGACTTTACATAGTCAACACCACTTAAACACTACGTTGTTACAACTTTTTGTCTCAGCTTTCAGTAGTTTCTCACTTTCCAAATAAATAAATACCGTGTTGGATATTTCACCTTCTCAAATAAAGGGAGAGAAACATGAATCATTTTTGCCCTGATGGTTTGGCATGACTACATAATCCATAAACAACTAAAACACAATAAACTCTACTTTGGTCTATATGGTTAAGTGGGAATTACTGTATGAGTAAGAGTTACTCAAATCTTCACATTTTTTTCCTCAAAACTATATATATTTCTTTCACAGAAAGAATCAATACATGCAAGAATATACATATAACACAGATAGACAAAGACATACAGTATGTAGGAACCTCAACACACACACACACACACATACACATATTATCTTTTACTTAAAGGCATTAAATAGCATTGATAGTTTGAAAGTGATTATTATTTATTTTAAATAATGGGTCAAGCAGCTAGAGAATCATCACAATAGGTTTGGCCATTTACCACAACCAAATGATAATTGCATTATACAGAGCTTATATGATACAGCTTAGTACGCGGTTTATTTGCCATTTGTGTGTGTGTGTGTTTTTTTCTCAGGGAGTACAGAATTTACTTCTATCTGATCAAATATCAAAATAAAAGAATATTATCTTTTCTAAATGAAACAAAAAAGTGGGAATATCCCTTTATAACAGCCAGCTCCCACACCCAGTCACATGAGCATTACGCTAATACTGATAAAAAACAAGGAAATGATGTTTTGTTATTTCTAACAGACAACAAGTGCTGACCTCTTAGACTTTACCATAGCCTTGGACCACCCGCAGATTCATCTGGGCTTTTTCTCGTCTTGCTCAAAGTGTTGTTACCTAAGGAGAAAAGCTTCCAGTGTTTTCAGGTAAGCCATGAAATGCAGCATCGTGCAGGTTTTGTTTTGCCGATGTCTGGTGGATGTGGTCATGTCTACTCTCACAGATAAAATTGTAATGGAAGTGACAACCAGCTAGCTTGCACTAGAACATGTAAACACATTACAGCATAATAACTATATCTATAATACCTGAAAGTAAGTGCATTCTACCCAAAAACATCAGTAACATTAACACACCATAAAACAAATACCACGCACGCAATGATAATGTTATTTTCGATATACACATACGCACTAATAATGTTGAGGAGAATGCATGCTGCGTTATGCCTGATCGCAAATTACTCATAAATGTTGTCACGTTTAGGCAAAACAAGTGATTATTAAAATAACAAGAAATGCACATTTCATTGTGTTTGCCCCATAGACTTGGAAGTACATTGGTAGTGCTGTACTATTCTCAACAAAAAGTAACTACTTAGCACACAGGAAAAACACCAATATGGTGTTTAATAAATTAGCCGATGTTCTCCTCTTCCTACGCCAGTATGAAAACCTCGTCATTGCTATAGATACCAACAGCTGCCGCGATCACCACCTTCAGCCCATATGGGTGACACTTGCAGATGTGCTCACTCACCTAACTGTTCCAGTTGATTGACAGAGATTGCCTCTTAGCATCATAGCACAAAAACATGTTCCGCCGCTGAGTCCATGACAGTCAGAGGTCTACAGTCTCTCATGTTCAGAAAGTTCATGATTGTTCTTCTGCCTGTTGAAGACTGAAAATTTTGGTGAGAAAAGACAAGAACTGCGACACTTTTACTCAGTGGTGTACACTGCATTCTCACATTCCTGACAGCCACGCAGCACCAGTGGAAAATTACAGGCACTTCCTTTCGCTTTCCGTCCGGGTGTTGTGACCTCTCTGGTGGTGAGAGTCATATCCGCCTGGGCGCCAGACGCCAGGCTGCAGATGCGATCGCTGGTGCCAAGGAGCCGGTCTCAGGACTAGGGTCAGAAATTGGGTGAGCTTACAACAAACCAGGTCACGCTCTGTTGGGGGCTTGAAGAAGAACAATCGTCCCACCATCCGCTGGATTCCTTGTGTTTCTCCATGTCCATTTCAGATGCGCTTGCCGTACGTATCTTCCATGTAGTCACCAATGACTTGAAGTCACGAGACCATAGCCTCACCTCACAGCCAAATTCAAAGATCTGGCACTTAGCACTTCAGAAACATGTTGCTGAGGACCAAAAAAAGAACCAAACATCCTAAAACCACCACAACCAGCAAAGAGAAACCAATTTTTCCTGCTCATTATGGTTTATGGCTGGAGCGGTATCATGAATGAAACTGACACCATCAACCTGATTTATCTCAACAAATTTTGATGATGGATGAATGCGGCTGGAAAGAGAATACAATGAAAACCTTGTGAAGAATCATCCTGATAAATGGGCTTGACGAAGGATTAATGTGGAGAAATAACAAAAGCGGGTTAATTACTAGATCAACGTTGTATTTATCTATGGATATCTGCTTGTGTCCGGGCCCATACTTAAACCCATTTATGAATATTCATTTAACAGATAATATTTGGAGACGACCATCCTGAATAAGACTAGAAAATTTATGTCTCTGTCTGACATAGCAAACTGATGACTTAGAGGGAATCTGCACCCAGTGAGAGGAGGAGGCATGGCACCAGCAGGTCGGCAACAGACCTGGCTTTGAAGGTTAGAAACAGCTCACACTGAGGGGACAAGCAGACACCACGAGTTAACTAGTGTCCATAGCATCCAAACAGAAAAGACACCATGTCAATTTATTAATAGACCATTAGGATATAATATACTAGTATTCAAGAGAAATGATCAAAATGAACAATGAAGATAAACAGACAGTTAAAGAAGAAATGTGGAGGAGAAGGTATGTTTCTGTCTAAAACAGGAACGAGGAGGAGAAAATAAAAGAAAGAAGGAGGAGGAAGCTAAAGGAGAATTTCACAGAACCAACAATGAAACAATGATGCAAGAGAAAAGGTCT
>BRZM01004788.1:0-10960 GCA_033238685.1 Lates japonicus
CACTAACTGTTGATGCCTTTCTATTCACCTCATCATCTCCAATTAACCTGATTAGTCAAAAGAACATATTAAAATATGCTACAGTATCATTTTTTAGAATACTGTACTTATTTCTATGAGGGAGCTCTGGCCTTCATAGGGATAACAATTCAAGGCAACACTCAACCGCCCTACATTCAACACACACTCCTCAGGATACTTTAACACGCCAGCCTATCTACAAACCTCTAATCAGCACATTACACACACACACATACTTACTCTGAGATGTGGACAAAGATATCGCTGCCCCCATCCGATGGCGTGATGAAGCCATGGCCTTTGGAGCGGGAAAAATATTTACACACACCAGTAAACACCGGACCCTCTGATGCACGAGCCGTCCTGTATAGAGAGAGAGATATAGACAGAGAGGTTGATGAAGTGGAGGAAAAAAAGTAAGAGATGAAGAATCAATTGAACATACTCTGATCCACCAGTGGGGGGCATTTTGATTGGCTACCAGATATTTTTTCTCTTTTTCTGTTACATTTCTGATCCTGTCAAACACTTTCAGTCATTAGACAGTAAACAAGACAACTTGATTTGATTTGTAAAGTAGTTTTGAAATTCACAAGGCAGTGATGTTCTTACATTTTAAATAATAATAAGGTTCTTAAGGCTGTATTTACTGAACTATTCAGCAAAAAATTGCCAATGTACCCATTCAGCAGACACAGAGCAACATTAGCAAAAAAATTTGCGATGTGTTTCTGCCCAGTGACAAATGTAAGTCCGATATTCACCCTCCTTTTAGCTCTGTTTTTTTGTCTCCACCAATTCTGGAGGGAAACATCTGACTCTTTAACTGCTAAATGTTCACCTGCCAGTCGCTAACTCAACGCGCCTGCTGTTTGGTGTGTGACAGCTAATGCAAACTGGGGTTTTTTCAGAGATTTTTCACTGAAAACAGCTGCCTGCTGCTGACTGTGAGTTTTGATTAGAGCACAATTGTGGGCCAGAAAATCAAAGCAACAAGCTAAAAGAGACTAAAAAGCTGCTGAATCTCTGTGGGATGTCACCGAGAATCAGGCGGTACAAACACAGAGGTTTTGTCATGGACATTATGAGAAATGAAGGGATGCAAGCTTTTGTCTTCTCCAGTTACATCCAAAACATGCATGCATGGCTTCCCATGAGTCCCATGTGTGCAGTTTGAATGCTGCGCAGGAAAGGCAGACTCCACCAGTAACAATGAAAATGTGTATAGTTAAATGGCTTTTGCAGAAAAAATGCCAGCCATAAAAAACACAGAAAATCTATTCTATATTTACCATTTGAATTGTAACTTTAATGAATTGCCCTGACAACACTTGTAGTCATGAGGGAAAACTTTCAGTTTGGCTCAAGTACAGAGACATTAACCAATGAAATTCAGTAACTGAATGGTCAGTCCTGTGCTGGCCTGTGCCAAGTTGTCAAAACAAAATCAAGCCTGAGAACAAGTCTTGCAACAGTCTTCACTAGAGTTTCATATAAACAATACTTCCACTTTATCATTCCTGTGATTACTATGACAGCAATCGACTGAAAAGGTACTTCATCCCGTGGGATTTTGCAGTGCAGTGTGTGTGTGTGTGTGTGTGTGTGTGTGTGTGTCCTCACGCTGAGCAGGTCCTGTTTCTGCGTGTGGGCAGAGGGCTGGGGATGAGGTAGCCTCTCATGGGGGAAGGGGAGCGGTCTCTGTGTCTGCAGGCTGGAGGCTGCAGGGACTCTGATGGGAGAAAAAACAGCATGTTACATGAATAAGGACACACAGCAGCATAGTGTGTTGGTTTTGTGCTACACTTCAAGGTTACCGCTTATCAGACCGCATCACCAGTATTGACTAAGACTGTGCTGAGACATTTTACTGCATGAGTCTGTGAATATAGTAACATCTTTGCATTTAATGAAATAAGACAATATAACTTATAATGCTTAAGTTTCAAGTTCAATCTTATCCACCGACAATACTGTACATCTGTTTTCATAAGCTCAGTGGTAAAATGATCTTCATGTGTACAAAATGATATAATACACTGCGGCATGTTTTGTCAACAGCTGCAAAATTGCTAAAAAAACAAACAAACATGCCTTTACCTGGTGACACTGGAGAACGTGGGGATCCTGCAGAGGTCAGTGGAGGGGTCACTGGTCTTGACCCCTGGATGTGCCTGGCCTGAGAGGACATCACGGAGGAGGTGGAGTCAAAGTGTGGGGAGGAAGGAGGGGGGGTGGGGTCAGTCAGTGGAGGTTGTAAAACACCTGAGAAGGAGAGGAGAGGAGATGTAAAGTCTTTGAAGTGATTGCTGCAGCGTGCCGACATACTCCCCATCACTCTAACTCTACTAAATGCACAAGCACACACACAAATGTGCAAGTGTTAGTTTGAGTCAAGTGTAATTTAAAAACATGTTTTTTTCGCTCTCTTTAAAAACAGCATCCCCACCTCAGCCCTGAAGCTCAACAACCCCACTGCCCCGCCCTCCAAAAAAACACTGAATCAGTGACCTGCTAGTGGCATTCTCAGAACTCTCATTACCATGGCAACAACAATTTGTGAACAGGCCACTGCGGCAACCTCACGGAGACGGGCGAAGGAGAACAGTCCCCTCATTCACCTCGGCCCAGGACTTACATCATCAGTTATTACATCACCAGCTATGTCAACCAATTAGGGAAAGGCAGAAAAGAAAACCTCCATTGATTTATCCTTTCCATTACTGGTATATTGTTAAAAGAGAGCTAGAAAAAAAGATGAGAGGGGGGAGAGAGGGGTGTTAGACAAATATAATAAAAGGAAACAATGACAGAGGCACCAGAGGGAGGTCAGTGCGCTCTGGGACTCACATAAGTATTTCTCAGTATGTCTGTGGTTGATAAATAAAATTAGGGGGAGCAGATTTTCCATTCTACTGGTTTTGAAAACAGGATGTAGGTACAAGATTGTGAGTTCAAGACTTATCATAAAAGAAAAAAAGTTGCATGTACCTGACTTAATTCATTGTAGCTGATAAATATTCAAAAAATAGAAATTTAAAGCTGCACCAGTCAATATTTCTATGCTATCAGTGACTATATGTAATGTGTAAGGGGTTGCTCACAGTGACAAATGCACAGCAAATTACAACAAAACTCTCACTGATTTAGTTATCCAGTCTGTAAACTTCTCTCAGCAACCTCATTGCCAGCTGCAGCAGGTATCGTTTTTCAGCAAATTAAGATAACCTCACTCCACACTTCCTGCCCAGCACCAGGGTGCAAACAAACAGATCTGGTGACTTGCTGCACAGTGCTCACGAAGATACTGCATTGAGCAGCTTAAGCCAGATGTTTCCGTGGTAGGTTGGTGAAAACAATGTGTTTTCAGCCTTTTCTGCTGTCCTTAAAATCAATTAATGCAGCTTGAAGGGAATTAACTCCAGGAATTGAATTTTTAGCTCTAGGGATGACAGTATTGATCAGTTTGTCAGCTGATCCATCAATCTGATTCAAAAAATCTCAGTACTATTGGATACATAACATTTAGATGCCACCATAAAGTTGACATGTTTGTTTTTTGATTTTTTTCTTGACAACTATTGGATGGATTACCATGAACAGGCAGTCATGATTCCTACTGGATACACTAATAAAACTGGTGATCCCCTAATGTTTTAGCTTCATCATCAGGTCAAAACTTTAATTTGTCCAATACAGAACCAATGACACTCCCATAAGCCTCAGCTGTGTATGTACTTTATGTTTGCTAATCAATGTTAGCATACTAACACACTTCACTAAGATGGTAAACACAAGAGACATTTTGCCTGCACATTAGTATGCTGATGTTAGCACATAGCTCAAAGCTCTGCTGGGCATATGCACTGCTTTGCAGAACAGCTGGCATGGCTCTTGTTCTAAATTATTTCACTATGCACATTGTGTAGAAATACCATCTTCACTGCTAACTCTGTTGTTTTCAGCGTCAAGCTTGAAACAAACCGCTGTCTTAAGATGACACTGAATTGAGGTGATGATAAATTTTATAAGTCAGCATGGTTTATTTCAACATGGTTTAATCCTGTTATGTCTGGTGGGTGTCTGGCCCAATTCAGTATAAATAAAATGGAACAGAGCTAGATCAGGGCTTTGTGTTTGTTGTGATAGATAATCTAGCCCTGTGGAATCTGATTTTATACTGGACAAGGATGAATAATATCAATTGAAGCGAGGAATACAAGCACAGATATCTTTCACTGTAACAACTGTGTACAGACAAACAAGAAATAGTATAAAAGAAGAGCTGGTGCATGATGGGATAATGACACAAACTTCAGTGTTCCTGTCAGATGTTAACACACTCTCTGAATATCTACAGATTCACAGATGAGTGCTGATTCTGAGCAGGTCTCTTATCTCTGCTAGTTCTGGGTGAGAGTGTTTGTATTTATCCAGAGAGATCTGCTTAGCACACTGTGGCTTGTTTAACATTCATACAACCACACATACTGACAGCAGGAGTCTGAATACATTTTACAGTTTTGAGCCACAGAGCAGAGTGAGGAGAGCCTCTGATCCATCTTAACTCAATGGACATGAGGTTAATGTAATCACAGCCTCTCTGGACCACACACTTCCTGCTGGAGGAAGGCAGGGTTATGACTGATGATCCACACAACACACTTACATACACACAAACACACACACACAGGCTCTCACATGCATAGACACCCACATATACACTTTTCAATTATTAATTTACACTGTGATATGTGCAGTCCCTAATACTGGAGGTGAGAATCAATGGTAATCAAGTTTTTTTTGATCTGGACAATGGGCAAAATAACTGAATTAGTCTGAATAAAACAGGAAAGACAATCATTAACAGCCAAGGACAGAAAGAGTGGCAGCTCTAGAACAACAACAGGAAAGGAAAGGGTTTTCACAAGGAACACGGAGGAGGGAAGAATGAAACGGAAAAGTGGCAGATAAGCGAGAGAATAATGCCTGAGGAGGCTTAAAACCATGATAAAATTAGTACAGATTTATACAAGTTTCTCTCTTCATCACATGCTGCTTTAAAGGGCTGTGGTGATGGATTGCCATTCTATACTCTATACTTTACATTCCTGCTGACTATTTTCCCAGGCATACTGTAACACTGCTCAGTTTGTCCCAGTGAATAATCAACTTGAGACTTGCAGAAACTGTAAATTTGGCTTGAGTTGGCAATATATTACTTTATTGTGTATCATTTTATTGTGTCATTATTTAGTTGCTGTTGCATGATATTGAGGATGCAGGCTGGGAATGTTTTGCAAACTTCTCTTTGATGATGCATAAAGTTCTGCTGCCAAAGGTTCTGCAGTCAAAATAATGTTTAATCTCATCATAATAAAACCCAGAGGACTAGAGTTACAACTAACAATTCTTTTTCGTAGTGATTAATCTGTGGTTATTTTCTCAAATGATCAATTCCTTCCTCCTTTCCTTATTCTATCAGACCGTCAGTCTAAATTCAACAAATAATTACAGTCAACTTAATTACTTTAATGACAGTCAACTATTGGATAAATCCACTAATTGTTTCTATTGACCTCCTGTAATCTAACAATATTTTCTCAATGAACTGAATGGTTGATCGACACTGACAAATAATGTTTTTATATTCCCTGAGCCCCAAGGTGATTATTCAACTTGCATGTTTTCTTGGACCAACAGTCCAAAAACCCAAAGATATTCAATTTAAGACAAACTGCATCATCTTTGGTTGAATGACTGGGACCAGCAAACTTTATTTTCTATTTTCCCAGCACACGAAACAATAAAGTAGTATCAGTTGGTGATTAATACCAATCTTTCGGTAAATACTGTGACAGATGTCGAGATTTCTTGTTTCAGAATTGCATACTGGCCTGGACTTAGTGTGAACAAACCCCTCCTCCCAGAAGTTTCCAGACACTCTCCAGTGTCCCTAATCCACCTATTTCTGTCAGCTGCTCAGTGATAGAGAAATGTCTGGAGGCTATAAGGCTGGACAACCTTATTTACTAACAACAGTTTATTATTACAGTATTAATCATGGTCGCCGGAACAGACTTTTTCTCCCTTGTGGAGAAAAATGGATTCTACGTGTCCACTTCATGGGGGTGGGGTGGGGGCTCTGGTGCTTCTCTTAACAAATTGTTAGTGGGAAGACCCAGCGATTTCAAGTGTTTTCAGTATTCCCATTTAAAAATTTAAAGGTTACTTACACACAGAAACTTATGGACTGGACGGATAATGTAACAACCTTAAATGTTTGTGTTTAGAACACCTGTTTAATGTTTCTTTCCTTCTGAGAAATCATGTTTTGTCAGTCATTCTGGTATGGCAGAAAGGTCTTATACTACAATACCCATGAACTGTGCTCTGTTGCGGAGACAAAGCCAGTCCAAAGACCTAAGTACAATGACAGGAAATTCACAAAACACCAAAGCTGCTGAATTCTGTCAAACCTGACACACAATTTATGTGACAGATTCCTTGAGCTAAATGCTAAGATCCTTGTGCTAACATGTTCACAATGACAACATGCTGAAACTCCAGCGGGTATAATGTTCAAGTTCACCTCTTGGTTACTGTGTATGTTTACATGCTAAAATCTACTAAACAAAAGTACAATGAGGGTGATAGCAATGTTATGGGGAAGCCATTAGAATTCATTCTCGAGGGGCACATGCATCTCTGCACAAACTGAATGGCAATCCATCCAATAGTTGTTGAGATGTTCAATCTGAACCAGATGATACCATCCACAGCCACAGTTTGATCCATCCATTGTCCATTAATCCTCATTTATTCAGCAGCAATCTGACTGCAGCTTTCAAATGAAAATTTGGTGATTTTATGCAGTTTACTTGTGCAGAACCTTTGTGTTATGAGTATTTAACACTGTGATAGAACTACTTTTGCTTAAGTGAAGCATCTGATGCTTCTCAATTAAACACACAAGTACTGGTATGACATTCAGTAACGGAAATGGGAGCAGGTGGATAATCCTGATTTAGTCTGTCGAATTGGAATTAGAATCAAGAAAATATACTCATAACACAAGGTTCTTTTGAAGTAAACCAGACAAAATCTTAAATTTTCCGCATTTGAAAGCTGCGATCGAGTGCTGATGCATCGAGATGTGAATAATGGAATGGATCAAACTGTGGCATGAATAACGTCATCTGATTCAGGCAAGTATCAGCAGCTTGACAGATGGTTGCCGACTCGATTTGACACCCTCGGCGAACCTGTGTCCCCATGTTGTGCCATCACCAGCTGTTGCTGTTTAGCGGGTACATGTGGCGCCGGCAAACTGAATGACGGAAACGGTAAGCTGATATGCCTGCTGATTTCAGCATATTGTAACATGTGCTGTGATCTTAACATTGGCTCAAAGGCTCCTCACGCAAAGTGGCGTCGTCCGGTGACAGAGGTCGGCACCTTCATGGAAGAACTTCTGTCATTGAGCCAGGTGCTGACAACTGTCTCGCTGAAGCACAGGTATCTCTGCAGAATGACTGACAGCTGTGTTCTCGAAGAAGCTGAAAATAAAAATGAGGCCTAGCTGAAGCATTTAAGGTTATTGCGACCATCCGGTTGATCCTGTTTACAGTATGGGGCCACAAATGAGAATGCTGGCGGGCCCCAGCAACTGGTCTGTTGAAAAGAGCTTTATGTTACCACCCATGAGGCAGACGCGGCAGGTCCACATTTTCTCCGGTGAAGGGTCTGTTCCCGACTGTGATTAACTGCTGTGACAATAAGGCTGCTGTTATCGGGTGTCCGGCGGGCAGCTGTCACCCAGGCGGCGGGATGGAGACGCCGAGGGTAAGCTGTGAGGTCCGGGCAGTATGCAGGCCTGAGCAGAAGATACTCGACATCTGCGGCCGACGCAGGGTGACCCAATGCCCGGCAATGCTGTGCACCTTCGTGGCTAACAACAGAAAAAATAAATAACAGCGTCATTCAACTAGACAAGCTGCGGTTCTTGTCTTGAATGATCTTTAGTTTTTGAACTGTTGATCCAATGATATTGCAGCAGACTCGAAGTATGTTAAACGTGACCTGTGTCGGACCGTTCCGGTTCGTTGAGGTAACCGTTGGTACAGGGAGGTGAATGAAACCGGTGGTCGGACTGTCCGTTGATTGGGCTGGTCGTTAAGTGATTGGGCTGTGGTGGTTACAGACGACGATGCGAACTCGGGAAAGGAGGGTGATTGCTGACCGGCAGATCAATCAGTGGTGTTGGTGGCTGTCTCTGGGTTTTAACCAGCAGTGAGGATGAAACGTGACTTGACTGCGAACACAGCGGCAGAGATGGTGCGTCATCGGGCGGACAGGCGTTCGGCCTGCGTCTCGTGTGCGACGGCAGCAAATACTGGTGACGACTGCGTGATGCGCAATAGTGACCTGTTGCCGACGCAGGCGGGGCCGGTTGGGGATCTGGTGAACCTCGTTGCAGATAAACGAGAAGATTCCTGGCCAATAACACTGAATCAGTCGGCTTGAATGTGGTGGTATGAATCATCACCGCAGCCTGGCGGCGTGATGAAGAGCTGCGAACTGGTCGCGGTTTCAGCCTCCCTCGGGCGATATCTCATTCTTCCCTCCCTCTGTGTTCGCTGACCCTCTTTCACTACTGTTGGTGAGCTGCCGCCTCACGCAATGTGACGTGTGTTGTTCGGATGTTCGGTCATTTTGCCCGTTGTGAATCAAAAAAATCGTTGAACTCGGTTGATTGCGCCTCGACCAGAACTGCGCATCGCGGTCAGTGTGTTGATGTGTGGTGTCTGCGTGATGTGAGGGCGACCGGATGGGTGCTGTTGCCTTCGGGAGGCTGTCATGTCCGGTGACAGATGGTCGAAGGCTCTCACTCTGCTGCTGGCTTGTGAGCCACTGGCACAATCGTGTGGTTGTGGTGAGCAACCACGGTCTTGGCAGATCTCTGGATGAGCACTCGCAGGGCTGGCGAGACCTGTCGCCTCATCTGACAGTCTGAATGAGGTGTTGACATCTGACAGTTTGCCAGTTTAATCGTCGTCCCGTGCACCGGCTACCTGCTGTTCTTCGTTTAATAATACTGTGTTACGATGAATATCTGTTAACTGACGTTCCTCGCTTCGGTGTTCGTCGCGGTCGGTGGAATCGGATTCACAGACTGGTATCTGTCTGCTGGCTGAGCTGATCAACTGTTCGACTGTTTATCCGGTGTTGGCTGAGACAGGCTTCATGTTGATAAACCGTGTGACCTTCAATCGTCACTCGGTCGGACGGCGGTTGTTTCGAGCGGGCGCTGGTAACGGGTTAACGTGATGGGCTGCGGTGCGTAATTGATTGGAACGGGCCGTAGCCATTGCTGAAGCGGTGCGTAGCCGGCGGTGGCGTCGGCATGCTGTGCGGTGCGTTTACCGTCAGCGGTGGTGTTGTGATTAACAGGCTGCGCGCAGCTGAGGCATGGGTCGTGTTGTGACGGACGGAATTAAGGGCGCGACCTGATGAAGCTGGGCGCGACGGGGATCACCGGTAGTCCCGTGAGGAATCGAACTGCCTGACCATCGTCCGTCGATCGAAAAATCAGCGTATGTTGGCATCAACAGTGCCAGACCCGGTCGGGCGATGGTCGGCTGAACAGGCGATCGTACTGTCCTGAGCTAAAATCGATTCACGGTGGTCACTTCGGCTTCGTTGGTCCCAGGCAGGCGCATTGATCGCAACCTACCGCAGGCCTCCTGATAAACGCTCGTGCCGGCCTCTTCGTGGGGGCGCTGACGGCTGAGTCTCGGATCTGTTGTGCTGGGCGAGTCGGACGTAATTTAACTGAAAAACGATGCCTGCGCAGACGCTGAAGGACACAGACTGGACCGTCGATGATTGTGTTGCTGGTGCGTTGTCGCAATGACGCCCGACCCGTATCGGTCGCGATAACGTGAAGCGACCAGGCTGGTGCGCTTTGCTGTGTTATCGGCTTCTGGCGAATGGTCGAGCCACGCTGACGCCCAGATCTGATCTTCTGTTTTCGGAAACCGATGAAATGATCTGCTCTGGTATCGACCACCGAACGCTCTGAGAAATGTATGTCCCGAGCGCTGTTTCTGCCTCTGTCGTGTTCCTTTGATATGTTTGTCTAACGCCTCTCCCCCTTTTCTGGCTGCCGGTGATGGAAAGGATAAATCGATGAGTTCTTTCTGCCTTTCCCCTGGTGGATGACAACTGGTGGCTGATGGGTGGGCAGGTCGCCGTGGGGTGCAGCTATTTCAGTGGTGGCGGGTGCCTCAGCCTGCGTGCTGTGAGTTAGTGGAGGCAATGTATTGTGCCTCTCCTGACCACTCTGTTCAGGCCGGGCCTGGAACCCTCGCGACCCTCACCAGTGACCAGGCGGGCTGGCGGTACGGCTGGCTGGCTGGCCTCAGTGCTCCTGTCATTTGTACACATGAATCGTTTGCCACTGATGTGCAGTATTGTCGATTGAATTGAACGAAACAGCGATATATGATATTGTTCGTTGGAAGTAAGATATGTTGCTGCAATCTCGGCACGATGTACGGTCATGCTGTGCTGATGGCGTGACGCGGTGTGGCGCAAAACCGGCATAATAACTGTTCGTGTGACATGCTGTTTTTCCGTCGGGGCTCTGCGACCTCGGCCTGCGGTGCCTCCCCTTCCCCCATGAGCTGCCTCATCCCGGCCCTCGCCCGCGCGAAGCAGGACTGCTCGGCGTGAGAACCTGCACCACACACACACACACACACTGCACTGCAAATCACGGACGTGTGCAGCACCGATCGTTGCTGGCTAATCACGGAATGACAAGTGGTGACGTTTATCGCTCTGGTGAACTGTTGCGGGCTTTTACTCGAGGCAGTTGTTTGAACAACTGTTTGAGCTGTGCAAGACTGACCGATGGTTACTGAATTTAACAACT
>BRZM01004790.1:20374-30577 GCA_033238685.1 Lates japonicus
TCATCAGTGTGCTTTGAATTCGGTTACATTATTGCTCTGTAACGGAAGGACTAACCTCTGAAGGAGAGTCTGGTTCATCAGATGTCTTTTCACTCTGTATCCGCTTCTGCATCGTCCTGTAGAACTGGGTCCATTATCAGCACGTTCTGACTACCAGCTCTGCCAGCTTTGATCACTCTTTCTGGAGTCAGTCGTCCTGCACACCTCATGGTGTACACGTGTTGGAGTCCACCAATACAAGGTATCTCTGAGTAACGTGGAGGATAATATGGAATCACAGGGAGATTGGAGTGATACAGGATGCGAGACTGTCTCCATCTGTAGATTTTCACTGATATAATAACCACTAAACACGTGATGAAGAGGAAGGAAACTACAGCCAGAGCCAACACTAAGTAAAAAGTCAGGTTGTCATTGTACTCCTTGTCCTGGGTAAAGTCAGTGAACTCCGACAGCACTTCAGGGAAGCTGTCCGCCACCGCCACGTTAACAATGACTGTAGCTGAACGAGAGGGCTGCCCGTTGTCCTCCACTATAACAGTCAGTCTTTGTTTCACTGCATCTTTATCAGTCACTTGGCGGATAGTTCTTATTTCTCCATTCTGTAAGCCCGCTGACAACTGTCTGCCAGCTTTCTGCAGTTTATGGGAAATGAGCATTCTTCAGAGTCACATCAACAGCCACCACTTTGATCACCAGATGGCCCGCTCACTGAACGAGGCACCATTTCCAGCCACCAGAGGCCACCAGTCTGGACTGGATACAGAACCTGAGAGGTTGTCGTTGCAGACCTGGATCAGAAGTTTTCTGATCACATGCTACTGAGTGGAGGCCTCCATCCTGAGCTTTGACGCGGGCTTCAAATCTTGGTCACTCGTGGTCAAAGAGCGCACTGCATGGATGACTCCTGCTCAGCACTAACACACATATGAGGAGACTGGCACCAACAGAGGAGTCCTCCATGTGGGCAGAAACACGGGCATTCTGGTTCCAGTCAGTGTCTCTGGCTTTCACTGTGAATATAGAGAGACCTGGTGTGTTGTTTTCTACAATGTAGGCCTCATATGAGCTCCTCTCAAAGACAGGAGCGTTGTCATTGACATCAGAGATCTGTAAGGTGAGAGTGACGCTGCTGGACAGGGAGGGGACTCCTTCATCAGAGCAGGTCACAGTTATATTATACTCCGAGGCTGTCTCTCTGTCTAATTCACTGTCTGTTGTCAAACTACAAAAATTATTTGACGTTGAGGAAATTCTGAATGGAAAGTTCTCGTTAATGTAACATTGAACTTTTCCATTTTTGCCAGCGTCTGGATCTTGAATATTTATCATTGTCACAACAGTGCCAGGCTGAACGTCCTCTTTTATTGCACTGGACTTTGACATCACATTTATAGCAGGTATATTGTCATTTGTGTCAGTTATCTCCACTATAATTTTACATGAGTCAGTAAGCCCTCCTTCATCACTGGCCTGGACATGTATTTGATATTGTCGCTTTTTTTCAAAGTCAGTGTTGCCAATCAGTGTAACTTCCCCGGTCTCTCTGTTTATCTCAAATAACTCGGACACATTGTCGAGTAGATTTAGTATAGCATAAGATACTTTGCCATTAGATCCTTCATCTGAGTCAGAGGCACTAACAATCACTACTTGCGTTCCAGAAGGCGAATTTTCTCTTATGGTGCACTTATACATTTTCTGAGTAAAAACTGGAGCATTATCATTAATATCTAGCACACTGATGTGTATCTGAACAGTCCCGGAGAGCTGTGGCTCACCACCGTCTACTGCAGTCAACACAAGCGACAAATGAGCCTGTTTTTCTGGATCTAAAGGTTTCTGTAAAACCATTTCTACCATCTTGCTTCCATCTGCTTGATTTTGCAGCCTCAAAATAAAGTTATCGGTCGGTTTTAACAAATAACTTTGAAGGCCATTCACACCAACATCCAGATCTATTGCCTGCTGCAACAAGAACACTGCCCCTGTTATAGCTGATTCACTTATTCTGAATTTCATTTCACCTCTTTGAAAAATCGGGGCGTTGTCGTTGATATCTGTAATCTCGACGGTAACACTGTAAAATTCCATAGGATTCTCTAAAATGATCTGAAAATGTAAAGCACACGGCGTCGTCTGTCTGCACAGCGCCTCTCTGTCGATTCTCTCTTTAACAAGGAGAACTCCTCTTTCTCTGTTCAGCTCGATGTACTCGTCGCTGTCTCGGGTATAAATTCGAGCTTTACCAGATGTGAGACGTTTGGTTTGTAAACCTAAATCATGTGCTATATTACCGACTAAAGAGCCTTTCGCCATTTCCTCCGGTATTGTGTAGCTGACTTGCCCAACTACTGAGCCCAGTGAAAGGAGAGAGATAAACAACAGCGCCTGCCCTTTCATTGTTCTATGCGAGTATTTTCTCGGCGAGGTTCGACAGTGTGGTTATATATCCTATAAACTGAAATCCTTTCCAGCGTCAAGCATCAATTGTGCAATTGTATGATCCACACATCGAAAAAATGGTTCAGAGGTCGTCGTCTCTGCCTCCAGATATTCTACAGATTCCGAGTATTCCTTCTTTCCCGTCGTGATCTCTCTTAATTATGGCGATGTTACATGGGAGGTGCTGCTACAACCCTATTCTGAGTCATCAACACTCTGGTCAACAGCGGCCCTAAGAGTTCATAATGCAAAACTGCAGAGAACCAGCATGAAAAAATCTGTTCAGCAGACTTACTGTTAGGAAAGTCTAACCTGAAATACGGTAATAACAGTCAGGTAAATAACATTATCCTCTTCGCAAATGACAAGTGGCCACATCAGGATAGTTTATGGTTTCGTTTTCTGACTTTTGTTTCAATCTTCTGCCACAAAAACAAGAACCACATCTGACTAGAAATGTCAAAGAAAAAAATGGTTGAAATAGATTAGGAAATGAAAAGCAAAGAACAGCTAGAGGATCAAGAAAGAAAATATCACTAAACACTATGATAATGATTTAAAAATATAGAGTATATAGACAAAAGGGCCAGAAAACATAACACTTTTAAAAGATTAAAATTCCCAAACCCCACTATTTGCTATACTGAACGCAATAAAAGGTATAGTATTAAAATGGTCTGAAAAAATGTTGAAGTTGTCTTTCCTCTAAAGGAATTATCATTATGCTTTTGCACAAAATGCACCCAAGTCAAACTAAGCTGCGTGTTAAATAAAATGTAGCAGTCAACTGAATGAGAGCGAGGTTTATGGGTGCTGTCCATGGTTCTGAAAATGGTCGAATAATGTGCAACAGTTTACTATCAATGCACCTTAACACTTGAAGAGATATGAAGGCACAGAGACGAAGCTAATGTATTTAACTCACCTCTAAAGGAGAGTCTGGTTCATCCAGGATGCTCTTTTCACTCTGTATCCGCTGCATCGTCCCTGTAGAACTGGGGTCCAGTATCAACACGTTCTGACTACCAGCTCTGCCGAACTTACAGTCACTCTTTCTGGAGTCAGTCGTCCTGCACACCTCGTAATTGTACACGTGTTGGAGAGTCCCTGTCCCCAAAGTGTCTGAGTAACGTGGAGGATAATATGGAATCACAGGGAGATTGGAGTGATACAGGATGCGAGACTGTCTCCATCTGTAGATTTTCACTGATATAATAACCACTAAACACGTGATGAAGAGGAAGGAAACTACAGCCAGAGCCAACACTAAGTAAAAAGTCAGGTTGTCAGTGTACTCCTTGTCCTGGGTAAAGTCAGTGAACTCCGACAGCACTTCAGGGAAGCTGTCCGCCACCGCCACGTTAACAATGACTGTAGCTGAACGAGAGGGCTGCCCGTTGTCCTCCACTATAACAGTCAGTCTCTTTGTTTCACTGCATCTTTATCAGTCACTTGGCGGATAGTTCTTATTTCTCCATTCTGTAAGCCCACTTCAAACAGCGCCCTGTCTGTGGCTTTCTGCAGTTTATAGGAGAGCCAGGCATTCTGTCCAGAGTCCACATCAACAGCCACCACTTTAGTCACCAGATAGCCCACATCTGCTGAACGAGGCACCATTTCAGCCACCAGAGAGCCACCAGTCTGGACTGGGTACAGAACCTGAGGAGGGTTGTCGTTCTGGTCCTGGATCAGGATTTTCACAGTCACGTTGCTACTGAGTGGAGGAGAGCCTCCATCCTGAGCTTTGACGCGGAACTGGAAATCTTTGATCTGCTCGTAGTCAAAAGAGCGCACTGCATGGATGACTCCACTATCAGCACTAACGGACACATATGAGGAGACTGGCACTCCGTTAACAGAGGAGTCCTCCAGTATGTAAGAAACACGGGCATTCTGGTTCCAGTCAGCGTCTCTGGCTTTCACTGTGAATATAGAGAGACCTGGTGTGTTGTTTTCTACAATGTAGGCCTCATATGAGCTCCTCTCAAAGACAGGAGCGTTGTCAGTGACATCAGAGATCTGTAGGGTGAGAGTGACGCTGCTGGAGAGGGAGGGGACTCCTCATCAGAGCAGGTCACAGTTATATTATACTCAGAGGCTGTCTCTCTGTCTAATTCACTGTCTGTCACTAAGCTGTAGAAATTATTTGTTGACGCCTTTAAAACGAATGGGACATTGTCGCTGATAAAACACTGCACTTTTCCGTTTTCTCCTGAGTCTTTGTCCTCAATATTTATCATTGTAACGACTGTATTGAGTTTGGCATCCTCTGATATCACATTGGACTTCGACATTATGTTAATTTCAGGTTTGTTGTCATTTACATCTTGCACATCTCAATTAATTTGCACGAATCTGTAGGTCCTCCTCGTCACTAGCAAGCAAATTTATTTGAAAATGTCTTGACTTTTCGAAGTCAATATCTCCAATTAAAGTAACTTCACCATTTTCCTCATTTACCTCAAATACTTTCCTGACATTGTCTAATGTATTTGTGATTGAATATGTTATTTTCTGTTAGAACCATGATCTGCATCTGTAGCAGTAACAGTTGCCACAACTGTTGTTCCTTTAGGTGAATTCTCAGTAACTGTAGCTTTGTATGTGGTCTGTGTAAAAACAGAGGCGTTATCATTAATGTCTAAAACTGTAATGACAATCAGCATCGTTCCTGACATCTGCGGCTCTCCTCCATCTAGAGCCGTTAACACAAGAGATATCTGCACTTGTTTCTCTCTGTCTAAAGGCTTCTGTAATACCATCTCAACATTTTTGTTTCCATCCGCGTTAGTGTGCACTTTAAGAGCAAAATTATCTGATGGTTTTAATTCATAGCTTCTAAGATCGTTTGTTCCAACATCAAGATCCACAGCTCTTTCCAGCACAAATTTTGCCCCGGTGATTGCTGACTCGCTAATTTTGAATTTCATCTCACTTTTTTCAGAGGTCGGTGCATTATCATTGATATACCAGATCTGGACTGTAACCGTGTAAAATTCCATAGGATTCTCTAAAATAATCTGAAAATGTAAAGCACAAAGCGCAGTCTCTGTACACAGCGCCTCTCTGTCGATTCTCTCTTTGACGAGGAGGACTCCTCTTTCTCTGTTCAGCTCGATGTACTCGTCGCTGTTTCTAGTATAGATTTTAGCTTTACCTGATATCAGACGTTTTATTTCTAAACCTAAATCTTGTGCTATGTTCCCCACTAAAGATCCTTTCACCATTTCCTCCGGAATAGAGTAGCTGACCTGTCCGAACACTGAGTCGAGGGAAAGGAGAGAAATAAACAGCAGTACTTGCCGATTCATTGTTCTATCCGATTTTTTCCCAGTGAGGCTCCACAGTCTGATTATATTCCACAAAACTGATAATGCTCAAGTTCCAGTGTCAAATCTCAAATAAACATCTGTACAACGCACTCATTGGAAGAAATTCTCTTGTAGGGTCGAAATCTCTTTTTCTTTTTCCAATAAATGTCCACAACAACAATCGTCCGTTCGTTGCCCGTCGTGTTCCCTCTGTAATATGTCGAGGTTACATGGGAGGTGCTGCTTCAACCCTGCTCTCAGTCATCAACACTCTGGTCAACAGCGGCCCTAAGAGTCCATATTATAAAACTGCAGAGAAACAACCTGAAATTCAACTCTGGGAGATCTAACTGTAGACCACCTGGACATTTAGTATCAACACATCCTCTTCAGTAATAGTCTATCTTGACTTTACAAAAGGCTGCACGCAGACATTGAAATCCATCATATTAACTGTATAGCTAAGTATAATAATAGATTTAAAGCTATTAGATATACAGTCAAATATTATGTGTGGGTCAGATAATGCAGATGTATCAAGGATCAGGATGGGTATAAAATTCAACTGAAAGACTGGAAAGTGACGAAGAGCTCGGAAAAGAAAGATTTCCATAAATAATTATGGACAGATAATGAGAAAAGAGGAAGAGACCAATATTTAAACAGTGATAACAAAACTTGACAGACAAGTTAAGCATGCGCTGTAACATATGCACTACAACAATTACTACAGCTACTAAAGTCGATGTCCGCAGTACTGAAGTGAATACACTCTGACAAGACTACACAAGCTGCAGTGCCACACAGCGCTATAAAAGTTTAATTTCATATTTTGAAACTTTTCTATGAGAAACAATTTGTATACTGCACACCCATTACCACCGCCACTACTACTACTAAAGCAATACATGGTGCACGTGAAGAAAGAAAGATTGGAATTAAAATGGAGTGGAATTTTTTGGGAGTAGTCAAAATGTAAAGTAAAGCGAAAATGTCTAAAAAAGTAACCAGATCACAAGTACAGCATAGAACTCTGTCCCCTAAAAGCAAAGTGTCCTTGTTATGATCCCTGGTTGTTACTGAAAGAGAAACAGTAATATTATTAACACTGAAACAGCATTAAATAAGTCTAACCTCTAGAGGAGAGTCTGGTTCATCCAGGATGCTTTTTTCACTCTGTATCCGCTGCATCGTCCCTGTAGAACTGGGGTCCATTATCAACACGTTCTGACTACCAGCTCTGCCGAACTTACAGTCACTCTTTCTAGAGTCAGTCGTCCTGCACACCTCGTAATTGTACGTGTTGGGTCCCTGTCCCCAAATTGTCTGAGTAACGTGGAGGATAATATGGAATCACAGGGAGATTGGAGTGATACGGGATGCGAGACTGTCTCCATCTGTAGATTTTCACTGATATAATAACCACTAAACACGTGATGAAGAGGAAACTACAGCCAGGCAATCACTAAGTAAAAGTCAGATTGTCATTGTACTCCTTGTCTGGGTAAAGTCATTGAACTCCAAGCAGCACTTCAGAAGCTGTCCGCCACCGCCACGTTAGCAACAATGACTGTAGCTGAACGAGAGGGCTGCCCGTTGTCCTCCACTATAACAGTCAGTCTTTGTTTCACTGCATCTTTATCAGTCACTTGGCGGATAGTTCTTAGTTCTCCATTCTGTAAGCCCACTTCAAACAGCGCCCTGTCTGTGGCTTTCTGCAGTTTATAGGAGAGCCAGGCATTCTGTCAGAGTCCACATCAACAGCAGCCACCACTTTGGTCACCAGATAGCCCACATCTGCTGAACGAGAACCATTTCCAGCCACCAGAGGCCACCAGTCTGGACTGGGTACAGAACCTGAGGAGGTTGTCGTTCCTGATCCCAAATTAATGCCCTGTCCATTCTGGGCTAATCTGCAGTTTGCGCAGGGCTGCCTGTTCTCAAATACCGCTGTTCGACAATCATCTTCTGTTTGTCTCAGCGATCGTAGTGATCTAGTCTCTTGAGAGGCTGTCTCTCTGTCTAATTCATTGTCTGTAACAACGGTAAAGAGATTGTTTGTTGATGTTTTAATAGCAAAAGGAATATTTTCGTTTAAAACACACATGACTTTGCCGTTTTCTTTTGCGTCTGGATCTTGTATATTAAGCATTGTTACAACAGTGCCAGGCTTCACGTTCTCAGATACTGTGTTTGATTTTGACATAACGTTAATGGATGGAGGGTTATCGTTTGTATCTGTCACGTCCACAATTACCTTACATGCATCAGATAATCCTCCCTGATCTGACACCTGAACATCTAGTTCGTAAAGTCTTCTTTTTTCATAGTCTACATTTCCATCTAAGGTCAATACTCCATTCTCTGCATCAATTTTAAAAAGACTTGCTGCTCCAGATTTTGAAATCATGTATGTTACTTTCCCGTTGCTGCCTTTATCTATGTCAGTAGCCCTTACGGTGGTTATTACAGTACCAACGGGAGCATTCTCTGTAACGCTTGCTTTGTATTCCGGTTTTGAACAAACGGGAGGATTGTCATTCACGTCTAACACTGTTATGAGGATCTGCATTGTCCCAGAGAGCTGTGGTTCACCACCATCCACGGCGGTAAGTATTAGTGATATATGGTCATGTTGTTCTCGGTCTAAGGGTTTCTGTAAAACCATCTCGACATGTTTAGTCCCATCTCCTCGGCTGCTCGTTTTCAGAGCGAAATTATCATTGGGTTTTAGGGCGTAGCTGTTCAACCCGTTAACACCAACATCATCATCCATGGCTTTCTCCAAGACGAATCGAGCTCCAGTAAGAGCTGATTCGCTAATTTCATATTTCATCTCACTTCTCTCAAACGTCGGAGGATTGTCATTTATATCGGTAATTTCGACAGTCACTGTGTAAAACTCCATTGGGTTTTCCAGAATCATTTGAAAATGGAGCGCGCAAGGCATTGTTTGACCGCAGAGAGACTCTCTGTCTATTCTGTCTTTAATAAGGAGGACTCCTCTTTCTCTTTTCAGCTCAATATATTCCTCAGTGTTACCAGTATAAATACGAGCTTTACCTGATTTCAGTCGTTTCACATCTAAACCCAAATCTTGTGCTATGTTACCGACCAAAGATCCTTTTGCCATTTCCTCAGGAATCGAGTAGCTGACCTGCCCAAAAACCGAGCTAAGGGAAACAAACGACATAAACAACAGCCTACTTGCCATCCCATCGTTCCGGTCGACACCTCTGAGAAAAAAATCAGAAAATCCGGTGTGTCTTCGCCCCAGGTTCCGATTTTGACCCGTAGATACACGTATATGACCTTAAAGATGGCACGTATCCTAAACTGTGGAACAAAAGAATCCCAATGCGCCGCCCTGGCTTATGCTGTTCATGGTAATACCGACTGCTAACTCTGCCTCTCTCTATCTCCCAATGTAATATATTGAGGTATAGGGGAGGTACAAATGCTTCCTCAGCAACTCGATGGCCAACAGCGTCCCTCTCTGTTCAATAAACTGAACTACATGGCGTCTTGTTGTGGCAACTACAATAAAATAAAATAAAAAATACTAAAGAGTAAGATTTACTAAGAGATAGTTTGCTGGATTTAAATCTCAAATAAGCATCCAAACTTTCCACTTGTCTACATAACTTACACATGAAAAGCATATGACTGAAGTACCTATTAATATAAATTAGAACGTGAAGCAATAATATTACCAAACAAAACGGTATGGGCAAAGAAACACACGGCTGCAGCTACACAGACACACAGGCAGCTATATATATAGCAAAGACTGTAAAATTGCAAAATGTAAATCATTTAGCAGAATACCGTGTCCTTTATGGATTGCAGTGACACAAGTATCATTTGCGCTCTCCGTGGTTCTGAAGTATAAAATACACTAGGAAAAGCAATTATTCCCAGAGTTTCGACGTGCACCTGAAAATTATGTATGTTAAAAATAAACGAATTAATGTATATTTGTCTACGTTGCTTTCCAACGACAAGCTAATACAGAAACTTATACGAAGATTAGTAAACAAACGCAGAAGAGCTTGCAGGATACACACACACACACACACACACAAAGACTGAGTGAGTGAGTGTGTGAGAGAGAGAGAGAGAGAGAGAGAGATTGTGAAATTATACCACATCATAACAATTTTCCAGTTTAGGCACTTGAGTAAAACAGTAACGCTACTGTTATGTGCGCTGTCCATGGTCCTGGCTCCGAGCAACCACAAAATGAAATACACAACTATTCCCAGCAATTTTAGCTAAAATATTAGGGAAACATGCCACAATTGAAACGCCAAAAAAGCTCGAAATTACTGTGCTGCAGAAAATAGGCCTACGAGTAACTGATGAATAAAATGCTTATCTTCTGGAAAACTAACCTCTAGAGGAGAGTCTGGTTCATCCAGGATGCTCTTTTCACTCTGTATCTGCT
>BRZM01004790.1:37329-65153 GCA_033238685.1 Lates japonicus
GTCACATTACTGCTGAGTGGAGGAGAGCCTCCATCCTGAGCTTTGACTGTAAATACAAGCTGCTTGATCTGTTCATAATCAAATGAGCGCACTGCATGTATAAGTCCAGTTTCAGAGTTTATGGACACATAAGAAGAAACTGGGTTGCCACTGACCTGTGTGTCCTCCAGGAAGTATGAGATTCTTGCGTTTTGATTCCAGTCAGAATCTCGTGCACTCACACTGAATATTGACATCCCAAGAACATTATTCTCAATTATATAGGCTGAATATTTTGGTTTAGTGAAGACAGGAGCATTATCATTTACATCAGAGATTCTTAGGTGTAAAGCTGCTTTAGTAGAAAGTGGAGGTGACCCTGAATCGGTTGCAGTTATGGTTATGTTGTACTCTGATTTGGATTCACGATCAAAAGGTATATCTGAAAGCAAATTGTAATAATTAGTCAAAGAGGACTGGATTTTAAAGGGGAGATTAGAATCTACTGAGCATGTTATCTGACCACTTCTTTCAGAATCAGCATCCTTAACATTAAAAACAGCTATAGTTGTGCCCGGAGGGACATCCTCTGAAATAAGACTGGTGAATGACATTATATTTATAACTGGAGCATTATCATTTATGTCAGTGACCTCAATGACAACTTTGGTTGCGTCACTTAGGCCACCCTGGTCTTTGGCAATAACTCTAATTTCGTATTTTTTGTCTTTTTCATAATCAATATTATCAGCAACTGTTATTTTGCCAGAGAAACTGTCAATTTTAAATTTTTCTCCAGACTTTCCCTTTACATTTGAAAAAGTATATGTAACCAAGCCATTAGAGCCACTGTCGGCATCTGAAGCATTCACAGTAGTTATATAGGTGCCTATGGCTGCATTTTCTATAACAGTGGCAGTGTACAGTGATTGATTAAATACAGGAGGATTATCATTGACATCAAGAACAGTGATCTCAATATTTACCGTACCAGATCGCTGTGGGGCTCCTCCGTCTACTGCTATCAGCTTTAAAGAGAGGTGTGGCTTCATCTCTCTGTCTAATGGCTTTTGCAAAATCATTACAGCGAATTTAATTCCATCTGCGTTGGATTGCTGTTTCAGAACGAAATTATCATTAGGGGATAAAACATAATTTTGCAAGCTGTGAATCCCTGCATCGGGGTCATATGCGCTTTCTAAATCGAAATGCGACCCTATCGTTGCAGATTCACTGATTTCTAGATTAATTAAATTATTTTTGAAAGTTGGCGCATGGTCGTTGACGTCTAATATTTCTACTGTCACTCTGTGCAGTTCAATTGGATTCTCTAAAATTATTTCAAAGCTGAAGCTGCACGGTGTTACGTCTCCACAAAGCTCTTCTCGGTCTATTCTCTCATTCACGACTAGAATCCCTTTGTCTGTTTTCAGCTCAGTGTACTGATTGTTTTCTCCGGTCACGATACGGGCCCGGCCAGAACGGAGCCTCTTCAGATCCAAACCAAGATCTTGTGCTATATTACCGATGAGAGAGCCCTTCTTCATCTCTTCCGGTATCGAATAACGGATTTGGCCACTGACGGTGGAAATTATGAAGAAAAAAATGAACAATTGCCATGTAAATGTCCAACACAGCCATTTTCCGCATCGGTGCTGCCGTATCCCCATATCGTTAAAAGTAAAATCCTAAATGAAACGGCTGAATAAATTCTTTACCCAGACATGTAGACGAAAGCTGTATTCCAATTCAGCAGTGCGGCATTTCTGTCAAGCAGATATGTCCGATTATCATCAAACAAAAAAGGCTGTTTCAGTGCGACTGCATTTCCGTCGAAAGCCTCCTTGTATGAGGACAGTATTTATATCCTCTCGTCTTTCTCTCCTCTATCACAGTTCTAACAACACAAGACTCCGTTTTACTGATCAACAGCGTCCCTTAGAGTCCGAACGGAGGAAAGACCGGGCCACCAGCCAGTAGGTTGTAAAAAAAATAACCTTTTCCATACAATCTACTGTGTGAACCAACAAGAATACAATAAAACTGCTAGAACTAAAAATTAATAGAGGCAGTATCTCAACCCAGGGTGTAACAAAAAAAATTACACACGCCACACATAATCAAACCAGTCCGAAATCCAGCAATTTAGAGCAGTATCTTAAGAAAACCTGTCTCATGTGTGGAGTTGTGCAGCACTGCAATGCTGAATATCAAGGTTGAAAAAAACAGTAACTACAACGGAAGATGAGAAGGCCTTCATTGTATTAAGCAAACTTCTAGAGGAGAGTAGGTAAAAATTGATTTTTGATTGTGGTAACATAGTACGACGAAACGTCTGCTGTTTTAGATTAGACACCATATCATTTACTGAGTGTGATAAATCTATCACGACAGTGATATAGTTTTATCCATAGATGCTGGTGAAACATGCAATGATAACAATGCAATTTAGCAACCGTGAGCTATCCATGTAATGACCTCTAGGTCAGACTATCCAGGAGTTATACTACATTCTGTATCAGCATGCATGATCCTGGAACAGAGATTCATTATCAGCGCATTCTGACTGCAGCTCTTGGTTTCCATTCCTCTTTCTACGGTCAGTGCGTCCTGCACCTCGTAATTGCGTGTTGAGTCCCTATCCCCAGTATCTGGTGGCGGAGATAATTCTGGAGATTAATCTTGGTTCAGTATAATAATATATTTTGTGAGAGAACTTGGCCCAGGTAACACTAAGTAAAAGACAGGTTGTGTTTCTCATCCTGGAGTGATCAGTGAACTCAGCCAGAGGCCTCTTCTGCCGTTAACAATGGCTATGAATTGAGGCTGCCATCCTCAACAGTCAGTCTGTTTCATATCAGTCCTTGTGGATGGTCATATTCTCATTATGACCCTTTCTTTATATGTAACTTTTCTGGTTTCTCAAGGAAGCCAAGGCATTCTGTCAGGTCCCGCTCTTGTGCCACTTTCTCCCGCAGATATTTATCTACTAGACAGACTGTTTCATGCAGAGGTAAAGTCCAGATTCATTTGAGATCTAAGGGAGGGGTTGTCGTTCTGAATTCTGGATCAGTAATGTCACAGTCTGCAGTGGGAGGCCCTCCATCATTGGCTGTTGACCATCTGAAACTTTATAGTTATCCGTTTATTTGAGATATAAAAACAGTTGGACTACCACCATTGATCCTTTCTTGAAGACAGTTAATTCATTCACTATCTACGTGCTTTGATAAGTCCATGACATTCAAATGACAGGCGTTATCATTCATCAAATTCAAACATGTTGTTTGCTGGTGCGGTCGGTGTGGCTGCCACAATTCATATTATACATTTGACCTCTCACTGAAGATGGGTCTTACTAATATATTGAATAATGTTGATTTATCTTAAATACACTATATTGTACAAATAATCTGGCCTTTGTCTGGTCACGTGTTCACATGCACTGGTGCAGTGATCTCATGCAGGACTGGAAATATTCATTTATGTGGGGTCCATTATCATTGCTGCTATTCAATTAGCACCTTGCTTGAATCTCAGAATGCTCCTTAGTCCATAAGCGATCATGTTCATATTTCATCTTATAATCTATCTGCTACAATTATAATGGTTATCTAATAATATGTCAACAGTTTTCTCAAAGTCCATGTTTTGAAATCCACCTATCCATCAGCATTTCACTGTGCTTATATAGCCTTTCAGATAGTGGCCCTATGCAGAGATTGGTTAAAATTTGGAGATTATAATTAACGAGGCTGTAATATCTATATTTTACTGCACCCAGATCTGAGTTCCACGTCAACAGATGAGCTGTGTCAAGCTTTTCCTATCTGTCATTTTCAAGATCTCAGCATATTTTGACCATCTGGACTTGATGCTAGCTAGTAATCCTTCATTGGTAGTTATTATCTTCTCTGACCATTACTATCCGTCTTCATTTAACAACGGATCGATAACGACTTTACGGCAACACAAATCGTTTAATCGCGCCAAATGCCGGAGATTGTCATTTATGTCGATTATTTTCTATATGGTACAGCTCCATGGTTTAAAATCACCCTCCGTGAGCTGCTGCACGAGGAGATTCCATCCTGGCTGCTCTCAGTCTGTTCTAGTTTCACGACTAAAAGAGTACTGTCTGTCTTTAGCTCAGTGTGCTGGGTGCTGACCTCTGAGTCACGATGCAGGCACATGCTGCCGGAACGGAGCCTTTTACCGTCAGGCAGGGTCCTGAGCTCATTGCAATAAGTATTTATACCAGCTCACTGAGATTGCCATACCTGATCTGGCTGCGATCAACAGAGCTCAACAGGAACAGCTGAGAGCAGCCACTTTTGTTGCAATACAAGCGCCATTTTTACTGGAAGGAGGGTGCTGCGACGCCATTGCGATGAAAGATAAATATCAACAGCCTGGTGTATTAAATCACAAAAACAAAGAAATGATTCCATCATTATGATTTTAGTATCCCTTGCTCCAGTAGATTTTGTGGCGTAGTCTTGTAAGCTCTGCTGTTTCTATCCCTGTCTAAGCAGCCAAAATGAGGCTCTACTCCTCTGAATCAACTCAGACACTTGTTTTGCTTTATTAACTGGCGTCATACTATCCCAAAGCCAGAATATCATGAACACAGACCAGAAAAATTTTGCCCAAGCTTAGAATTAATAGAAAGCTGATTATCTAGTAAAATGGACATTGTTACCCATTAAGATGAGCAGAAAGCCAATGCAGCACCGACACCATATTTGTTTTGACCAAAGTGAACAAATATCATACCATTAATGAAATCGAGGTTAGTCTCAGAGATGCATTGAATTGGACTCGGTAGCGACTGTAGATATCTTGAAACACATAACTGTGATTCAATACTGACGACCATTTTAATCTTGAATTACACTGCAAGGAGCAGGTTCAAAAGGGTTAAACATCAGTCTGTTGGGCTATCCCACCAGATTTGCTTGAACAGAAAATACCACGCCGATTTACCCAAAGGCACCTAATGTTTAGAATATTGCTAAAGAAGCACAGAAATAATTATACATTTCCTTGAAACAGCATGTCAAAGGGGCCTCACTGCCTCTAGAGGAGAGTCTGGTTCATCAGGATACTCTTTTCCTCTGCTATCAAGCTGCGCCGTCCTGTGGAACTGGGGTCCATTATCAGCGCGTTCCATTCTGGCTCTGCCGGACTTACAGTCCTCTTTCTGGGTCAGTAAATGCCACACCTCGCTTTGCTTACCGTGTTGGAGTCCCTGTCCCCAGAAAGTGTCCCAGGTAGCAGTGGAGGATAATATGGAATCACGGGAGTTAGGGTGATGGGATCTGAGACTATCTCCATCTGTAGTTTTCACTGATATAACGCCACTAAACACGTGATTCAGAGGAAGGAAACTACATGGGCCAACACTAAGTAAAGTCAAGGTTGTCATTTCTCCTTGTCCTAGGTGAGTCAGTGAACTCAGAAGCATAGAGGCTGCTCCGCCACCGCCACATTCTGCAGCTGCTGGCTGGTGAGGAGGGCTGCATTATCCTCCATAACAGTCAGTCACTCTGTCTTTATCAATTGTAGCTTTCATTCAGCCCCTTCCAAACAGCGCCCTGTCTGTAACTGCAGTTTATAGGAGGTATTCTCATCAGGGTGCATCATTAGCGCACTTCAGTCACCCAGATGGCTTTCCCACATCTATGACTGTTCATTTCAGCCACCAGAGGCCGCAGTCTGGACTGAAATACAAGACCTAAGGAAGTTGTCGGTTCAGACTCCTGAATATTAATTTAATAATTGATAACCTGTAGAGCAGTGGCCCTCCATCCTGGCTTTTACAAAATATATTATTTATTTGCTCGTAGTCAAATGGCCAGACACCTGTATAACTCAGTTTAAATTCAGATGCTGATGATGTTAGGTGATGTTGCTGGAGTATCGTTGAGCAGGTAAGACACTCGTGCATTCTGCCCCGAGTCTGAGTCGCGTGCTTTCACGGAAAACACAGATAATCCTGGGGAGTTATTCTCCATGATATTAGCTTCATAATAACTCTGTTCAAATACGGGAGCATTATCATTGACGTCGGAGACTCTCAGTGTTATTGTCTTGTTAGTTGAAAGTGTGGGGCTTCCTTCATCCACAGCTGTGAAAGTGATGTTGTAATCAGGATTACGCTCCCTGTCAAGGACACCATTTGTCACCAAAGTATAATAATTCTTTAGAGATGAGTGGATCGTAAACGGGATATTGCTGTTAACTGAGCAGTCCACTTTGCCATTTTTGCCTGAATCTAGATCTTTAACGTTTATGATAGCTACAGTAGTTCCACTAGGAGAATCCTCGGCGATGGCACTAGAAAACGAAGTTAGTGTTATTACAGGTGCATTGTCATTTACATCCGTCACTTCAATTATTACTTTTGTTGATGTGCTTTGTCCACCTTGATCTTTCGCCTGCACACCAATCTCATACATTTTACTTTCTTCATAATCAATCATACCGTTTACAGTTAAATCGCCAGTGTTTTCATCCAGAATAAATAGCTCAGCAACATTACTAGACATGCGATTAATGTGGTATGTAACACGACCATTCATCCCTTCATCTGCATCTGTTGCACTCAGCTTCACCACTAAAGTACCCTTTGGAACATTTTCTTTTACAGACGCCTTGAAAATTGATTGTGTAAAAACAGGAGCATTGTCATTTGTGTCTCGGACAGTTACGTGTATTTTTAATGTCCCTGATCGCTGTGGTTCACCCCCGTCCACAGCAGTTAGAGTGAGAAGCAGCTTCTCTTCTTTCTCCCGATCTAACGCATTAGAGAGATACAACTGTGCATATTTATGGCCATTTGGGCTGGACAGGACCTTAATATTAAAATGTGTAGTTGGGTGTAATGTATAACCATGTAAAGAGTTGATGCCAACATCCGGGTCGGTAGCACTCACTTCTAATATTTCGGTCCCTAGTAGAGCAGATTCTACTATTTCTAAATGCATTTCTTTCTCATGAAACACGGGTGCATTATCATTAACATCCAGCACTTCGACTACAACACTATGTAGTTGCATTGGATTCGTCATTATCATTTCAAAATTCAGACTGCAGGGCGATGTCTGCCCGCAGAGCTGCTCTCTATCTATTCTTTCTCCCACCACCAGAATCCCTTTGTCTACATCTAGCTTAATGTACTCGCTGTTATCGCCGCTAACAATTCGGGCACCGCCTGATTTCAGCCTTTTAGCGTCGAGACCTAAATCTTCAGCCACATTTCCTACAAAGGAGCCCTTTCTCATCTCCTCGGGGACAGAGTAGCGGATCTGGCAGACCGTCGCCTCAATGAGAAAAACAAGGATGAAGGCCCGTACTTGCCATTTAATCGTGGATTCAGAGCTGATAAGAGCCATATTTCCGCAGCAATCCGTCCAACTCCACATTAAAGTATGTCGCAAAAAGCCTGCCTATTACCCCGTATAGTTCCTCTGTTGATGTCTTTATAATCCACAGTGTGACAATCAGTCTAAAAATCACTAGTAAAAAGAAAGACCGAATGTCCTGTTCTCCAAGGTACACTAAGGAGAGGACTGGAGGTGTAACTGCATTTCTACAAAAGCTTCACATATGCTTTGAAGACCAACAGCGGCCCTTAGAGTCCGATATGAAAATAACAAGTTCTGTCAGAACAGAAAGGAAATAACTCCTCTGAGGAGCCGCTGAATGTGTACAACTGATGTTCAAAATAATCTAAAAGTTATGTTTAATTCAGTGTGTGCAAGTAATATATTTACCACCAGACAGCCACAGATGATTAGATGTAGAGAAAGATGTTTAAATGACAGAGTGGGAGAAAGTGGGAGAGCAAAATGCAGTACAGCAAAGAGACGTGTTAAGTAAAGGCACTCTGTCGTCGTATTTCTGCGCTTGATTTCTCCCTCCAGAAATTACTAAACTCGAAACAGAAAGTCCATGCATATTTTCGCATAACAGACAGAAAACATCCCATGTGGTACAGAAAATAAATAGCAGTACAGGTAACATCGCCCGTGTGCATCTTCGTTACTGACTCGCTTGCACTTCAGTAAAGTGGCTTAACTCTGAGAGGAGCTGTCCAACACTTTCCATGTACTAGGCCCACTGAACATGTAATGAGGCACAGAAACAAATTAGTATGTACCAAAAATACTTTCTAATTGATGCACTGTAAGTTTGTGAAAGATACAGTAGGCTCAAAACCAGCCTCTAAGAGGTCTGGTTTCCCGTGGTGCTCTTTATCATCGCATCCTGCGCCGTCTATAAGACTGGGGTCCATTATCAACACGTTCTGGCACAGCTCTGCCAGACACGGTCACTCTTATGAGTCGGTGTCCTGCACACCTCATAATTGCACATGTTTGAGTCCTGTCCCTAGGTATCACAGAGTAGCATCAGGATATGTAGGATCACAGAGTTAGGTGATGGATGCAGTTGCTCTCCCATCTGTAGATTTTCCCCTGATATAATAACCCACTAAACACGTGATGAAGGGAAGGAAACTGTGGGCCAACACTAGTAAAGTCAGGTTGTCCATTGCTCCTTTATCCTGGGTAAAGTCATTGCAGACTCCAGGCCAGCACTTCAGGAAGCTGTCACTTTCCTTGAGTGGCAATGGCTGGCTGAACAGGGGACTGCCCGTTGTCCTCCACTACTGTGATCAGTCTTGTTTCACCTCTGCTAAGTCCTTTGCAGCGTTGATTCTGCTTCCACCATTTCTCAGCCCGTAAACAGGCGCCCTGTCTGTAACTCTGCAGTTTATAGGAAATGGACATTCTGTCAGAGTCCATGTGGCACCGCCTGGTCGCAGATGGCCCACATCTGCTGGAACTGAGGCACCGACTATTACAGAGGCTTTGATCTGGATGAAATTACAGAGACCTGAGGAGGGTTTCGATCCCTGGATCATTAGGCGCCCACACTGAGCTCAGAGGTGGGGATCCAGCATCACGAGCAGTCACGTTAAATTCAAACCACTTAATATGCTCAAAATCAAACGACCTCACTGCATGAATAACACCCGTTTCTGAATTTACTGACACTAAAGAAGACACCGCTACCCCATTAATCTCTTTCTCCTCCAGAAAGTAAGAAACTCGAGCGTTTTGGCCCCAGTCTGCATCACTGGCACTGAGTGTAAACACAGAAAAACCAGGAGAGTTGTTCTCTGGTATCGTCTTACTGTATTCTGATTTATAAAATTTGGGTGGGCTGTCATTCACGTCAGACACTTTTACATTTATGTTTTTACTACTAGACAGAGGCGGGGAGCCTTGGTCAGACACGGCTATGGTGATGTTATACTCAGGAATACTTTCTCTGTCTAAGAAGTTTTCAGTCACTATGGTGTAATATCCAGTTAAAGAAGACTCAATTTTGAAGGGTAAGTCAGAATTAATGGAGCATTTGACGACACCGTTGCCATCAGAGTCTTCGTCATCGACATTAACAACAGCTATAGTTGTACCTGGGGGTGAATCCTCGGATATAGAGTTAGAAAATGACATAAGCTGTATCGTTGGGACGTTGTCATTCTCATCAATTATTTGAATAATAACTTTGCACGTGTCTGTATATCCCCCGTGGTCACTAGCCTGCACGTTTAATTGATAAGTCTTTGATTTTTCAAAATCTAGTTTACCTGCAACTTTAATCTCTCCAGTTTTAACATTGACTTCAAAAAGCTGCTTCGCTTCTCTTGCAACATGAGCTATGGAGTATGTTACTTCACCATTGATTCCTTTATCTGCATCATTTGCACTAACAGTGGTTACCACTGTTCCTTCAGGAGAATTCTCCTTGACATCTGCTTTATAAACAGGCTGGCTGCACACTGGCGCGTTATCGTTAGCATCTAGCACAGTGATATGAATACGCACTGTTCCCGATCTATGTGGCTCACCGCCATCTGAAGCAATCAGCACGAGTGTGTGAGTCTCCTCTTTCTCTCGGTCTAAAGGGTTTTGTAAAACCATTTCGATAAATCTGCCTCCATCCGGTTGATTCTGTACCTCCAATTTGAAATTATCTGAGGGTTTCAGGGTATATTTCTGAATATCGTTAATACCAACATCAGGGTCGTCTGCACTCTCCAATGAGAAACGAGTCCCCGATGCAGCATTTTCAACAATTTTCAAATTGACTGCATCCTTTGGGAACAATGGACTGTTGTCGTTAATATCTGTTACCTCCACTGTTACCCGATAAAGCTGGATTGGATTTTCTAAAATCACCTCGAAACTAAAGCTACATGGCGTCGTCTTTCCACAAAGCTCTTCCCGGTCGATTCGCTCTTTAATAACAAGGGTGCCTTTGTCTCGGTTTAAATCGACATACTGTCGGCTTCCTTTTGTAATAATACGAGCTTTACCCGATATGAGCCTCGCCACATCCAAGCCTAAATCTCTAGCAATGTTTCCAACAAAAGAGCCCTCTGCCTGCTCCTCCGGTATGGAATACCGAGCCTGTCCACTCACTGAGCTCAGCCTGCAAAGACAAAGAATGACAACCAGTGCCTGCCATCGGCCTCTGTGAGCTATTTTCCACATACAAGCCATCATAAATCCAAAGGTACCCACGCAGTGATCCCGTTCAATGGAAAATTAAAATAATTACATCCATAAATGGAAAAGTTAAAGGTATTTTCCGCCGGGAAATTCCACACTCTCGACCTTAACGGGCCAGACCGTCTTCTTTCCAAGCAGTACAACACCAAATGGAGTTAAAGGGGTGGGTCGCTGTACAGCTTATTTGGACAGTTAAGTCAGTGATGTATCAACAGCGGCGCTCAGAGCCCACATACGGTAATGTATGTGGTGTGCACATTATTAGGAACAGTTTGTATCCGAATCAAATGTCTAGTTATCAGTCTAATAGCGACATTTTGGAATAACGTAAATGGACAGCATGAATGAAGCCTATGTTTTTACACTAACCAGGCTCTGTTCCACAAAATCAGCTTAAGTTCAAGATGGTAGTAAAATGGCTTTGTTTTCTCATTTGATTAAAACTAATTCCCTAAAGATCACGACTGGTGCTGTAAGGGTGAAACATTAATGAAAACTTAGCTATAAAAATATGCACGTTAGCGTCAAACACACAAACAGTATTACAATCTAACTACCGAAAAATAGAATGGATAGGGAAAACCAGAGGACAGAGATATGGCCTTGTCTGGTCTTTTTGTATTCAATGGTTGTACCATTTAGATTTTTGGATTTTCCCTGTTAAGTGTCTACACAGTTTTCAGTAACAGCGACAAAACCTGCATGAAAAAAAGAAGAAATAAAATTGTAAAATGGTTGCTGCCACGTCCACCGACTGAGCTATTCAACTGTAACTGTTGAGGATTACCTCAATGTGAATGGCATATTGGTCCTAAAACAACATCCAGACTCCGGTTAGTATGATTCTATATCTAATTCTCTTATTGTGTCGATATGGTATTAGACAGTTCAGTGAAACAATTAATAGCCCGGCTTGAACTACAAGTGGTAAAGAGAGGTGTTTCAAAGTGAATCCATCGACTGGTCCAGCACCATGGACAGCGACACTAAAGCGCTGTTGACAGCCGCACTCTTTGCTCTCAATACTTTTAAAAATACTTTTTTTTAAATTGAAAGAGAGAGAGAGAGAGAGAGAGAGAGAGAAATTATATCACTCACCAAAGTTGACATCTGAGAACAGTTGCCTGACAACTGTTTTTCCACCTGGGGTGTATCAGTCCCAGCTCCATCCACACTCACTAAACTTTGACTCATCGGTTGCATATATTTCATGTCACTCTTTCTGGAGTCAGTCGTCCTACACACCATAAACATACGTGGCTGATCCCTGTCCCACAAGTATCTGGGCCATGGTGGATAATGTGAATCACAGGAGATTTGGGAGTGATACTGGATGCAGGACTATCTCCTCTATAGATTTTCACTGATGCAATAACCCACTAAGCCACGTGATAGAGGAAGAGCTACAGCTGGAATGACGCAAGTAAAAGTCAGGTTGTAAAACACTCTTGTCCTGGGTAAGAACAGGTAGACTCCGGCAGCACTTCAGGCTATCCGCCACGCCACGTTAATGACTGCTGGCTGAACCCAGGAGGCTGCGGTGTCCTCCTGCCTTGATCAGTCTTGTTTCACTGCATCTTTGCATCAGTCATGGCGGATGGTTACTGTTTCTCATTCTGTATTGCCAAACAGCACTTTGCTCAGCTTTCTGCAGTTTCTCGGGAGGCCAGGCCATTCTGTCAGGTCATCATGGCCTGGCATGGTCATGGATAGCATTGCATACTGGACATTTCCTTTTCATGCAAGAGGCCACCAGTCTGGATGGAGTACAGAACCTAGGGAGGTTATCGTTCTGGTCCTGGATCAAGTTTTCTGATCCATTCTGCTGAGTGGAGAGCCCTCCATCCTGGGCTGACTGTAAATACAAGCTGGCAGTCTGTTAATCAAAACGATACTGCATATATAAGTCAGTTTCAGGTTTATGGACACATAAGAAGAAACTGGGTTGCCATACATACTATGTGTCTCAAAATAAGGAGATTCTGGCAGTTTGATTTCAGTCAGAGTCCGCGCTGTGGTGGTGGTAGTGGCTTGGAGGTGTTCTGCTGACATAAGCAGATACTGGGGTTTGTCAGGCAATGAGCCACCGTTATCGTTTACGTCAGAGATTCTAAGTTGTAATGTGACGGAGCTAGAGAGAGGTGGAGAACCTGAATCAGTGGCTATTATTGTGATATCGTATTCAGAAGTAGTCTCTCTGTCAGAAGATACTGGTCACCACTCGATTGAAGTAGATTAGTTAGGAGACGACTGGTTTCAACAACGGAGTGTTTTGTCTAGCTGTTTTGTTTTATTTCTCTAGGTCAATCTTTGACGTGATACTTGGCTATTGGGTACGCAGAGGCATCTTTAATCTAAGTAATAAGAAAATGACATGATATTAATAACCGGAACATTGTCGTTGACGTCAGTAACATCAATTATAACTTTACTGGTCCCAGTCAAACCGCCTCGATCCCTTGACTCTAACCTCAGCTCATATTTCTTCTCTTTTTCAAAGTCAAAATGAGTCCGGCAACTGAAATGACACCTGTGTTTTCATCGATGCTAAGGCATCAACCCATGCCACCTTTTAGCTTTTGAGGTTGAAATTAACTACCCATAAGAACCTCTGCGTGGTAGTGCTGTATAATACCAGTTCCTTTAACATTTTCTAACGGCCTATATTGGCTGGGTTGACGAAACTATCATTTGCATCAGAATGATTGTTTATATTCTGATACCACAGTCTTTTATGGATTTACCATCCATTATTATGGAGAGTGGGGTATCCTCTCTGTCTAGTATTCTAGGCTTTCAGTTAAATAATTTCTTAGTCTGGTTTGAACAGAATAAATAATTCTTAGGTTCAAGATATAATTTTGTAATGCATTTGCTCAACATCGGGATGTTGCTCGATGGGGCACGCCGACCCATGGCAGTTTATCTGTTTCAGGCTGAGTCTGTTTGGAGAAGAGGCGTATGTTTCTCTCAAGAGTTTTCCGGCAGTGACACGATGAGTTCAGATCAGGACAAATCGACAGGCTGGGGCTGCACGGTCTCCGTCTCACAAAAGCTCTCTCAACTATTCCAGGCGGGTCACGCCTGTCTTGTCAGTGTGGATGCCTCACTGATGCAGGCACAGCCAGCTGGGCCTAGATCCAGGTTAAGGGGTCTTGTGCTACACTGCAATGACACCCTCCTCTGGGATAGAATAACGAATCTGGCCAGCCACTCTATCACCCACAGAAGTAAGCTAGATGAGAAATCCCAGTTTCCATTGTAATATACAAGATAATCGCCATCTTACATTTCTAGAGTAGAGGTGGCCTCGGGTTTCCATATCAGCAAAAATAAAACCTACTAATGCAGTCTCCTCACTTAAGGCAAATAAACACGAGATTGTAGTCCACTTTAAAATGTCTGGTTGGGATATGGCATGACTCTTGGCTCTTCCCAGGCCCAGATGTGAGATCAAACTCTTCACCCTGTCCTTCAAAGGACTACAGATTCCATGTGTTAACGATACAGAGGAGGAGGAGGCTGGCTGAACACCTGTGTCATTTGCTGATCAGCATCCATGGGGTCCAAAACCTAGACTCCTCAAATTGGGACCCAGGGCTTAGTCAGCTGAATCTCTGAACTTGGGCTCAAATGCTTCTCACATTTTACGTTACACAGAAAAAGCAAGTCAACTGAACTACTGAAACCTTGAAACCAATTACAATCAGGCTTTGATCAATGTGAAATATACATGACTTTCAAAAGCAACGATTATTATATAAAGATGAAGATTCTCAGCTATCTATAGTACTGAAGCATCAATTTTAATAGGGTTAATGAGGCCAAACAAAGGTGAAGAGATTAAGAATAAAACACTGATAATCAATTCTCTTCTTGAAGTCTTCACCACGTCTAACTATAATGCAGACCCTTAAAATTCTTTCTTTAAAACCCAGGCAAATTAATTCATTAGCCAAAGTCACACTTGATTGCAACATGCCTCTTTGGAAACTTGCTGCAGGCACATTACTAGTTTAACAACTAATTCGAATCAGGCACATGTAGTCAGCAGAGGTGGTGAGTTTCAGGCTTTTAAAACCCAGGATTGGAATTGGGTATTCAAGCTGGTTCTTCTAGAGGAAGTCATTCATCAGGATGCTCACTATCACCTTACGCTGCATCGTCCTATGGGGCTCAAGGGTCATTATAAGCACATTCAGCTACCAGCTCACAGACTTACATTTATCTTTCCAAGTCAAATTGATACACCTCAGCAATTGTACATGGCTGGGTCTGTCCCCAAGAGTGCTCAAATGGCCGTGGAGATAATGGAATCCAGGGGAGCCAGGATGAGACTGTATCTGCAGATTTTCCCAAAATCTCGCGCCCTTCTGGCGCAGTGGGGAGCTGAGGTGTCTCGCAAAAGTCAGTTTATCTAGACATAACACGCCTGGGGTGAGGTGGTGGCTCAGCATGGGGGCTGTCCTTCGTGTGAGGCTGGGCTGGGAGGCTGCACATTGTCTCCTGTCAATTCTTGTATCACTATCAGTCATGGCGGTTTGTTCAAACTGGGCGCCTCTCATGTTTTCACAGGTTGGAGGTCCACATGGCAGCACCCGCCTGGGTGTGGTTGACATCTGGGTGGGGTGCCTTTCTGGCCTTGATTTTGAGATCTGGACAGGTGGAACCTGGGGTTGTCATTTCTGAATTATGGATCAGTGCACACGATGCATTGCCACTGGGTGAGGCCTCCATCCTGAATCCAGCCGATGAAACCCAATTTCTTGGGTTCATTCATGATGGAATGGGCAGTTTATCACTCCATTGTGGACGCAGGCTGAGATCACAAGCCTGTCTTCAAATATGTGACGCTTTTAGTTTATATGAGGATCTCTACCGCTCCTCCATGAGAAAACCTTAACTACAATTCTTCTCCGTGCGGAAGGGCTGGGAAGACATGGTTGCGCTCAGGGACAGGCCCAGAGGTGCACTTGGCAGAGAAGGCAGCCTCCATCTGGCTGCAACAACCGTGTCTGCTAAGTGCAGAAACACTTTTACAGTCATCTTAGTATAATGCAATGTACTGTGTTCTGAGACACGTTGAATTTTTAGAAGTGCATTTATTCCTTCTACAATTTACTTGCCAGGTACCTCACTAGATGGGGTCACTTCACATTATATTACCAATTGCAGGAGAGTCCTCAACTGCAGGACTGGTGCTAATAATGAGGCATTGTAATTAATTCATCAAATTATCCACTTTGCTGAATCCCATCAGCCTCCTTGATCCTTCTTCTAGAGACATACTGCTCTTGCAATCATTGAACCCTTCATTGAGGCCTTTTGGTGCCATCAGTTTTATGATCTCCCTTTGGGCCCTGGCTAGATCAAGAAAATAATGTGCAACGGCCTGTTGTTGGTATGCCGCGTCACTGGCATGATGAAACGCCAGTATCTGGGCTCCGTGCTATGGCGCCACTGTTGATAAATACAGGCGCGTTATCCCGTGGCATCAAGAACAGTGACATCACTATTATTTTACACACGGATCTGGATTACGTCGGCCTCTCAGCTTTGAGGCAGACTGGGTTTTCATCTAGTGGCTTCCTGGGGAACCATCTCTACTTTGCTCCATCTCTTTGATTTTGTTTGACAAAATTGCTCATTCTCGATTCAAAGTATTCTCTGGGTCTTCTTTTACATCTGGATCTCTTTGCAAATTAGTAGAAGAGTCAGGTATTGATATTCTTGGTTTCAAATGGATGCTGTTTTCTCTGGCATGACGTTAGTCATTCAAGTGGTTAACAACGCTCCATGGTTTTAAATGCCTCAAACAAAACTCACGGGTGCTCAAAATCTCCACCAGAAACCTCCTGATCAAGTCTCCCTCAGTCCCGTAAAATCCACTGTCTGTCTTGGCTCAGTGCCTGGGATTACTCCTCTCCAGTGCAGCCAGGGCTAGAGCCAGGACAGAGGCACCAGGTCAACCAAGATCACAGCCTCCCATTTTACAGACAGACACTCATCTCCTCTGGTAGCCAGATATAATTGTCACTGACCATACAAACAAAGACGCTTGATTATATCATAATATTTCTTGGTGTAGTGTGTTACTTTTATAATAAATGGAAAAAATACCAGATCAGGATGTACAGAAGAGATATTAAGACAGCCCATATCAGTTCTTATGTGAGTCTGTTTCCCATCTATATCAGCCTCTTTCTCTCAGAGCAGGAGATTATTGGGTTCTCAGTCGATCATGTGCCTGGGACAGTTAGTGATTACGTTTTATTCAATTCTCTCAGAGCAATTTTAATTATCATCGCTCTTAGTATGTCAGATAAGCAAGCCCATGATACTTCGAGATCCATGAAAATCTCCCACTCTAATTTTGTCCTCAGGTATTTTAAAGGCGCTGGGAAGCCAGGCCTATGATTTTGGCTAATTAGACGGGCAAGATTCTCAGGCAATACTTAATCACTGGGGTGTTTTCATTCACAATCAGAAAGTGAAAACATGGGAGGCCTGGAGATTAAGCACTCCAAGGTTGCAGACCTAGCACAGTGAAGTCAGTGTGCAATTTCCATTCTTTTAACAAAGGCAGTGTTGCACATTCCAATTCATCTGTCTCAGTACAGAAGCAGTGAAATCACTAATCAAGTGATGGGTGAAACACTATCATAGTGCTGAACATGACACTGTGAAACAGTCACTGGACATTCACGCAAGCTAGACGAAAGAATAACTTTCCAGACAAATCTTATTGACTAGCCTCAGAGGTCAGTTCATCAGGTCTCACCACTCTGTGCATGCAATCCCTCTGGACTGGGGTCCATTATCAACAGACCTGACTGCCAACTCTGAACAGTCCACTCTTTCTGGGGTGGTCCCCTATTTAATAATTATACACCTCGTAAGTGCACTTTGACAGTATTTTGGGAGGTCTCCTCACAGGGTATCCTGGAAGTATGGGATGTGGAGATGGGAGTTGGGTAGTAGGATGGGACTGCTCCATCATGATTTTCACTGATGTGCCACTGACACATGGGGAAGAGCTGCAGGCAGGCCTTTTGGTGAGAGTCAGGTGCAGCCAGCCGCCTCCTTTCGCATCTCTGAGTGAGTCCATTGGGCTGGCGCTGACTGTCACCACCGCCACGTGTGTGGCTGGGCAGGAGGGGCTGTCGTTGCTTCCTCCACCTGTGATGGTGCTGGCTTTCACCATCACTGTGGTCGCTTGGCGTTCGTTCTGTTCTCCCGTCCTGTGCCCAAACTGGCCCTGCATCTGTGGCTGCAGTTACTCGGAGGCCAGGCATTTCTGTCAGGTCACATCAGCAGCTGTAGTGCTGATGCCCCATCACTGAAATGAGCCGAACTGGCCACCGAAGGCCTGATGGACTTCGTTCTGGGGGAGATTTCTGGTCACAGGTCAAGTGCCCACGAGGAGGAGGTCAGTACTGTTGGAGGCCTCCATCTAGGCTGGCAGCAAAACCAGTTCAGCACTCATAATCAAACAAGGCGGGCTAATATCCTCCCTTTTGCCTTCTGAACTGGGCTGAAACTCAGGTCAAGTCAAGTCCTCCAGAATGCTTTGGTCTTGCATTTTAGTTTTCATCGTGGATCTTTAGCTCCTCCATGTGAAACGCGCAGAGTCCTAGTATCGCAATAGCGCTGCCAAGCTGCTTATAAAAACACGATTTCGACCCATCGAGACCAGCACAAATGATTCTTTTGTTGACGGGAGCGTTTCACCATCTATGGCAACAGTAGTATAGTCTGAAACGCACAAAGTATTTCTCAATCAAAACATATTCTAGTCCTCATACTTTTACATCTAGGTCCTTCTAGTATTAGCAGATTCACTGATTTCAAAATGGATGCTGTTTCTTTTAAACGTGGGCGAATGGTCATTTATGTACCGTTATTTCAACTGTAATTTGATGTAGCTCCATCGGGTTTTCTAAAATCACCTCAAAGCTGAAACTACACGGTGTCACGTCTCCACAAAGCTGCTCATGGTCAATCCTCTCATTCACGACTAAAATCCCTTTGTCTGTCTTCAGCTCGGTGTACTGGATGCTCTCTCCGGTCACGATACGGGCCCGAGCGGAACGGAGCCTTATCAGATCCAAACCAAGATCTTGCGCTACATTACCGATTAGGGAACCTTTCTTCATCTCCTCTGGTATTGTATATCGGATATGTCCGCTGACCATACAAATGAAAGAAAAAAGTAACAGTAGATGCCAACTCTGTCCGCAGCCAAAACGCCATTTTACGCACCGAGTGTAGGGTAGTATTCCACATGCCATCGTTAAAGAAAAAAACGATCCAAGGACGATGGTTATTTTAAAAAATACAATGAACGAACTATGGTAGAAAATTATAATATCTTTCTAGCTTACTGTATATGTCTGAAATTATTTAAATAGGAGTTAAGGCGAGTCTATTTTCCTTGAATCTCAGCCACATAATGCACACCATCTCCTTTTCTCTCATAGCAGCCATGGCAGCAAGGGAGGGGACTGTGTGTTAATGCAGTGAAGATGATGTTGGATTGACCAACAGCGTCCCTTAGAGACCAAAATCAGTAACACCATGCAACAAAGAATTGTTTCTGGAAATACTGATGACATCCATCCATCCTTCCATCACCTATGCTTATCCGTTGTCGCGGGGGGCTGAAGCCTATCACAGCTGGCAGTGGGCGAGAGGCGGGGTACACACTGGACCGATCGCCAGTCTATCGCAAGACAACACTGAGTGACATCTGACTGGAAAAATATTTAATTTCATTTAAATAGAACACAGTCTCAAATTGAATAATGCCATTTTTATGCAAACAGCTCTAAAAAATACTCAAGCATGTGAATGACAAGGGAATTGTAATAAATGTGATAAACAGATAAATACACGCAAAAAAAAAAACACTTCGCAAAAAAAAAGTGCGTGTATAATAGTAAAGGAGCACAACACTGACTTAGAGTAAAGGATGATATTGTCCCGAGGCTCTGAATTTCAATACAGAAGCAGCGTTTTTATTAAGTGATACAAAGCGAGATGCTGTCTGTGGTGCTGAAAATGAAGGTGTAACGTGCAAGACTTCATTCTCTATTTAATTAAACACAGAAAGGAAAATTACGGCAAAGATATGAAGCTACATTAATTAACTAACCTCTAGAGGAGAGTCTGGTTCATCCAGGATGCTCTTTTCACTCTGTATACGCTGCATCGTCCCTGTAGAACTGGGGTCCATTATCAGCACGTTCTGACTACCAGCTCTGCCGAACTTACAGTCACTCTTTCTGGAATCAGTCGTCCTGCACACCTCGTAATTGTACACGTGTTGGAGAGTCCCTGTCCCCAAAGTGTCTGAGTAACGTGGAGGATAATATGGAATCACAGGGAGATTGGAGTGATACAGGATGCGGACTATCTCCATCTGTGGGTGCCATTATAATAACCACTAAACACGTGATGAAGAGGAAGGAAACTACAGTCAGAGCCAACACTAAGTAAAAAGTCAGGTTGTCATTGTACTCCTTGTCCTGGGTAAAGTCAGTGAACTCCGACAGCACTTCAGGGAAGCTGTCCGCCACCGCCACGTTAACAATGACTGTAGCTGAACGAGAGGGCTGCCCGTTGTCCTCCACTATAACAGTCAGTCTTTGTTTCACTGCATCTTTATCAGTCACTTGGCGGATAGTTCTTATTTCTCCATTCTGTGGCCACTTCAAACAGCGCCCTGTCTGGCTTTCTGCGGTTTATGGGAGAGCCAGGCATTCTGTCAGAGTCCCATCAACAGCCACCCTTTGGTCACCCAGATGGCCCACATCTGCTGAAACGGGCACTCTTCCAATACCAGAGAGCCACCAGTCTGGACTGGGTACAGAGGAACCTGAGGAGGTTGTCGTTCTGGTCTTGGATCAGTATTTTCTGATCACATTGCTACTGAGTGGAGGAGAGCCTCCATCCTGAGCTATGACAATTAAGATCAACTGTTTGATTTGCTCATAATCAAACGAGCGAACTGCATGTATCACTCCACTTTCTGCATTTACAGAAACATATTCAGAAACTGGAAATCCGCCTACATCACTAACATCCAGAATATAAGATATGCGAGCGTTTTGGTTTTCATCAGGATCTTTAGCTCTCACGGTGAGAAGAGAAACGCCTGGAGAGTTATTCTCCGCAATAAAAGCGCTGTAAACACCTTGTGAAAACGCTGGAGAATTATCGTTCACATCAGAGACCTTTAAATGAAAGGTTCTTTTTGTTGACAGAAGAGGCATTCCTGCATCTGTAGCAACAACAGTGATGTTATAGTCTGAAACACTTTCACGATCTAATACAGTATCAGTCACCAATGTATAGTAATTTCTCAAATTAGATTTAATTTTGAAAGGTGCGTTTTGTTCTATTCTACAGTTTACTTGTCCGTTATCACCTGAATCGAGATCTTTTACATTTATAATGCCAATTGTTGTACCAGGAGGGGAGTCCTCTGACACAGGACTAGTGAATGACATCACATTAATGACAGGTGGGTTATCATTCACGTCAATCACATCAACTACAACTTTACTCGAGTCTGTCAAAGCTCCTTGGTCTGTTGCCTCAATGTGTATTTCATATTTCTTTGCTTTTTCATAGTCAACATCCCCTGAAAGAAATATCACACCTGTTGTCTTGTTAATTTCGAAAATACTGTGTATGTTGCCTTGCATTTTTGAAATAGAATAATAAATCAAACCATTTGATCCACTGTCTGCATCAGTAGCATTCACGGTGATTATATAAGTCCCTTTAGCGGCATTTTCCATAACAGTGGCTTTGTAGACTGACTGATTGAAAACAGGAGAATTGTCATTAACATCTAAGACAGTGATATCTATATTTACTGTACCAGATTTCTGTGGCGTCCCACCGTCCACTGCTATCAGCTTTAGGGACAAACTTGGATATCGCTCTCTATCCAACGGTTTCTCAAGGACCATCTCCGCATTTTTTCGTCCGTCATTATTTGAATGCTTTTTTAAGATAAAATTTTCATTCGGAGATAAATGATAGTCCTGAAGCCCATTGAGTCCTACATCAGGATCATTGGCTGTTGGTAAAACAAAACGCGCTCCCGGAGCGGCTGATTCTCCAATCGTCAGTTTCATGTCGTGCTGATGAAAAGAAGGTGAATTATCATTTATGTCCAATACTTCGACTGTAACGTGGTGCAGTTCCATCGGGTTTTCTAAGATCAGATCAAAGCTGAAGCTGCACGGTGTTACATCACCGCAAAGCTGCTCTCGGTCTATTCTCTCATTCACGACTAGAATCCCTTTGTCTGTCTTCAGCTCTGTGTACTGGATGCTTTCTCCGGTCACGATACGGGCCCGACCAGAACGCAGTCTCTGCATATCTATTCCAAGGTCCAATGCGACATTCCCAATAAGGGACCCCTTCTTCATCTCTTCTGGGATTGAATAACGTATTTGACCACTGGCGATATGACTTAGAAAAAAGAGAAGCAGAATGCTTTGCGGCGTCAGTTTGTAGCACAAACGCCATCTTAAAGTCCCGCAGAGACGTTTTCTGAAATCCATGTTACCAAATAAGCGTTATGAAAGGATACTCTTCAGACACCCGCGGATTTACAATAATTCCTCTCTCTCGTAGGAAAAAAAAGTCAAATCAACGCCAGTCTATCTGGGCTCATCACAAATGTCGTCCACAGTCAAAGTATATCTAACCAATACAGAGCAGAATGAAGGAAGGCACCGCCTAAAACACTGTTCAGATTAGTTTTTACTTGACCAACAGCGTCCCTTAGAGTCCACTCACTGAATATCAACACAAGGAAGAACATTAACTGCAAATTCAATTCACATAGCAACTGACTGCCAACAATCTCACGTGCAGAGAAAAGCAATATCGTCATAGCCCACGAAACCGAAACAAACACAAACTATTGTATATGATAAATTCAGTAGTACAATGGGGCCCTAAGCATCTAAAATACCACACAATACAGTGTATCTTACGAGTGCAAGCAATGAAAAACTTTAACTATAGAAAACCTTACTGCATTACTGCACACAGGAGCACAGAAATGGAGGAAAATATTATAAAATCTCCAGAAAATTACCCACTTGCACTGCAACAGCGTACAAAATAAAACTTCTGTTGAATATTGATGAGCAGCGCAAAGGTAAGGAAAGGTTTGAATTTAAACAAGTCATCAACACCAGACGTGAGAGGTTCTGTTTTTTTCTAATGCTATGACAGAAGTATTTACCTGATGTCTCTAGTTTTCTTAGAGTCAAAAACAATATAATTTGGAAAAGCAAAAGAGATGCATTTTAACATAATTCGTAGGACGTGGTTTTAAAGCCATTGCTACGTTTGCACAGGGTGTTACAGAGGCAGAATCCTTACAAAATGATTCAAACAAACTGAGGCGCTATCCATGGTGCTGAAAATTACAACAAGGTGTTTAAGTGTCCACAATCAGTGCAACCATTTAAGATGAAGAGAGAAAAACATACAGGATCAGAGGAAAGGTATGGTTATCCTAACTCACCTCTAAAGGAGAGTCTGGTTCATCCAGGATGCTCTTTTCACTCTGTATACGCTGCATCGTCCCTGTAGAACTGGGGTCCATTATCAGCACGTTCTGACTACCAGCTCTGCCGAACTTACAGTCACTCTTTCTGGAGTCAGTCGTCCTGCACACCTCGTAATTGTACACGTGTTGGAGAGTCCCTGTCCCCAAAGTGTCTGAGTAACGTGGAGGATAATATGGAATCACAGGGAGATTGGAGTGATACAGGATGCGAGACTGTCTCCATCTGTAGATTTTCACTGATATAATAACCACTAAACACGTGATGAAGAGGAAGGAAACTACAGCCAGAGCCAACACTAAGTAAAAAGTCAGGTTGTCATTGTACTCCTTGTCCTGGGTAAAGTCAGTGAACTCCGACAGCACTTCAGGAAAGCTGTCCGCCACCGCCACGTTGACAATGACTGTAGCTGAACGAGAGGGCTGCCCGTTGTCCTCCACTATAACAGTCAGTCTTTGTTTCACTGCATCTTTATCAGTCACTTGGCGGATAGTTCTTATTTCTCCATTCTGTAAGCCCACTTCAAACAGCGCCCTGTCTGTGGCTTTCTGCAGTTTATAGGAGAGCCAGGCATTCTGTCCAGAGTCCACATCAACAGCCACCACTTTAGTCACCAGATAGCCCACATCTGCTGAACGAGGCACCATTTCAGCCACCAGAGAGCCACCAGTCTGGACTGGGTACAGAACCTGAGGAGGATTGTCGTTCTGGTCCTGGATCAGTATTTTCACAGTCACATTGCTACTGAGTGGAGGAGAGCCTCCATCCTGAGCTTTGACTACTAGCTGAAGCTCTTTAATTTGCTCATAATCAAAGGAGCGAACTGCGCTAAGAACTCCAGTTTCTGAGTTTAAAGACACATAAGTAGAAACTGGACTACCACTGACCTGTGTGTCCTCTAAAAGATACGAGATTCGGGCGTTTTGGTTCCAATCAGAGTCCCTCGCGTTGACCGCAAATATTGAAATTCCAGGTGAATTATTCTCTGTGATCTGAGCAGAATAGCTGCTTTTATCAAATAATGGTGCATTGTCGTTTACGTCAGAGATTTTAAGATGTAATTTTGTTGAGCTTGAAAGTGGGGGAGTCCCAAAATCCGTGGCTGTTATTGTTATGTTATATTCTGAGACGGATTCGCGGTCAAAATGTTGATCTGAGACTAAATTGTAATAGTTTGATAAAGATGACTCGATTTTAAAGGGATGTTTGCCATCTATAGAACATTTTATTTGCCCATTTTTCTCAGAATCAGCATCTTTTACGTTCAAAATAGCAATCACTGTACCCGGACGTGCATCCTCTGAGACCGGGCTAGAAAATGACATAATATTTATGACAGGGGCATTGTCGTTGACATCAGTAACATCCAATATCACTTTACTGGTCCCGGTGAGACCACCCTGATCTCTTGCCTCTACCCTAACCTCATATTTTCTGTCTTTTTCATAATCTATTTGCCCAGATACAGAAATCGTTCCAGTGTTTTCATCAATACTGAATATATCTGCTGCACTCCCTTTCATTTTAGACAAACTGTAAACGATGACTCCATTTGAACCGCTGTCTGCGTCTGTGGCATTTACTGTAATAATGCCTGTGCCTCTCATCGTGTTTTCCATCACAGATGCTTTATACACTGACTGGTTAAATACTGGAGCATTGTCATTGACGTCTAACACAGTGACATCAATATTTACTGTACCAGATCTCTGTGGTGTTCCTCCGTCAACTGCGATTAACTTTAAAGACAAATGTGGACGTTGCTCTCTGTCTAAAGGCTTCTGTAGCACCATTTCAACGTATTTACTTCCGTCTGGATTTGCATGTTGCTTCAAAATAAAATTGTCGTTTGGTGACAAAACATAATCTTGCAACGCATTCTGCCCCACATCTAGATCCTCTGCACTCTGCAGTGGAAACTGTACTCCCACTACAGCCGATTCACTTATTTCAAAACTGATAGGTTTATCTTTGTTTGGGAAGACGGGAGCGTGATCATTTATATCCAAAACCTCAACTGTAATTCTGTGCAATTCGATTGGATTTTCTAAAATCACCTCAAAACTGAAGCTACATGGCGTTACGTCTCCACAAAGCTGCTCTCGGTCTATTCTCTCATTCACGACTAGAATCCCTTTGTCTGTTTTCAGCTCGGTGTAGTGAACGTTTTCTCCGGTCACGATACGGGCCCGCCCAGAACGGAGCCTTTTAGATCCAAACCAAGATCTTGCGCTACATTACCAATGACCGAGCCTTTCTTCATCTCCTCTGGTATGGAATAACGAATCTGACCACCTACCATGTTCACTACATGAAGCAGCAACATAAGCAGTCCTATTTGTCGTTGCAGTCCACAAAACATTCGCCATCTTATGCAGGTGGTGGATCTTCGAAGTGCCATCATTCAAAAACAAATTGAAAGAAGTTAGTTATATCCAATTACTATGACGATAAACCAAGCTCTGATAATCGTGTCGTCGTTGCATAAACACGTCCTCAACATTTACACGCAAGTCTGCGAGACCATGTTCGCCTCAAACGTCGACAAAACACTGAGAGCTTTCCTCACTGTACAGTCAGTCAGGGGATGGACTGAATGATGACACGACACAGAAAATATTTCACTGACCAACAGCGTCCCTTAGAGTCTAAAAGGTGAACATCAAGTAAAGCTTTCTACCACAGCACTAAGAATTTAAAACATACAAATTGAACTCGTCTCTGTCTCTTGAGATGACAATGGGACGACTTCTAATATAGTATTTGAAAAGTAAAACATGGGCCAGGTCAGTATTCGTATTCTAACAAATTATGTGTGAAAGAAAAAACAAAAGCAATTTGTCAAAAACAAAACGAAATCAAATCTCATTCTCTAACAATTCGACTAAAAGTGCAATCGGTACTACAGAGAAAACATACAACTGATATAAAATGAAATTAATAAAATTGTTATGTTTACAGAGAATACACGTCTAAATTCTGAACTGACATAAATAACTGCCTCCAATGACTTAGTGATTTACAAGGTGTTGTGAAAACTGGTGTGGAATTTAAGTACTCTAAAATATCTTGATATGCAACAATTCTGTATATGTTCATCGACAATACGCAACGCTAACGCAGGAAGAGTGTTGGTCACTAAAATATTCATAAGAGGAAGCTTGAGCGGGATTTGGGTTCGGCGTGATGCTGTTACTCAGCTTTAACATTTTGATTTTACAGCATCCTTCATTGCCACGCCAGAATATACTATTAAAAATCAAACCATTGGCAGTACGTTTGATACAGATACGTCGAGTTTAAACATTATTAGAGTAGCATCACTTTCCCTTAAATACATATCCGCAAATATACAGTTACGAGACTGTTCCTGTGATATTCGTTTAGAAGCATATGATTTCCAAAGCTATATCTATCAAGATTTTAACAGTTGCAGCATTTCTATCAGGATAAGCAAACTGAGATGCTGTCCATGGTGCTGAAAGTGACAGGATAAACTTAAATGCTTTTTTTAATGTGCACAACTAAACAAAGTAAGATAAAAGGGAGATGCGCGATTATTTAACTCACCTCTAGAGGAGAGTCTGGTTCATCCAGGATGCTCTTTTCACTTTGTATCCGCTGCATCGTCCCTGTAGAACTGGCATCCATTATCAACACGTTCTGACTACCAGCTCTGCCGAACTTACAGTCACTCTTTCTGGAGTCAGTCGTCCTGCACACCTGTAATTGTGGCCACGCTGAGAGTCCCTGTCCCCAAAGTGTCTGAGGGACGGTGATGGAACGCACAGGGAGATTGGAGACACAGGATGCGACTGTCTCCATCTGGTAGATTTTCACTGATATAATAAACTACTAAACAGTGATGAAGAGGAAGGAAACTACAGCCAGAGCCAACACTAAGTAAAAAGTCAGGTTGTCATTGTACTCCTTGTCCTGGGTAAAGTCAGTGAACTCCGACAGCACTTCAGGGAAGCTGTCCGCCACCGCCACGTTAACAATGACTGTAGCTGAACGAGAGGGCTGCCCGTTGTCCTCCACTATAACAGTCAGTCTTTGTTTCACTGCATCTTTATCAGTCACTTGGCGGATAGTTCTTATTTCTCCATTCTGTAAGCCCACTTCAAACAGCGCCCTGTCTGTGGCTTTCTGCAGTTTATAGGAGAGCCAGGCATTCTGTCCAGAGTCCACATCAACAGCCACCACTGGTCTTAGATGGCCCATCTGCTGAGCAGGGGCATATTTCGGCCACCAGAGGCCACCAGTCTGGACTGGGTACTGCCAGAACCCTGAGGGAGGATTGTCGTTCTCGGTCCTGGATCAGTATTTTCACCAGTCACATTGCTACTGAGTGGAGGAGAGCCTCCGTCCCTGAGCTTTGAAGGCTACTAGCTGAAGCTCTTTAATTTGCTCATAATCAAAAGACGAACTCAAAGCTAGAGCTCAGTTTCTGAGTTTAAGACACATAAGTGAAACTGGACTACTGCTGACCTGTGTGTCCTCTAAAAGATACGAGATTCGGGCGTTTTGGTTCCAATCAGAGTCCCTCGCGCTGACAGCAAATATTGAAATTCAGGTGAATTATTCTCTGTGATCACCGAGCAGAATAGCTGCTTTTATCAAATAATAATGATTGTCGTTTACGTCGAAATTTTAGATG
>BRZM01004790.1:65385-76030 GCA_033238685.1 Lates japonicus
GTCACATTACTGCTGAGTGGAGGAGAGCCTCCATCCTGAGCTTTGACTGTAAATACAAGCTGCTTGATCTGTTCATAATCAAATGAGCGCACTGCATGTATAAGTCCAGTTTCAGAGTTTATGGACACATAAGAAGAAACTGGGTTGCCACTGACCTGTGTGTCCTCCAGGAAGTATGAGATTCTTGCGTTTTGATTCCAGTCAGAATCTCGTGCACTCACACTGAATATTGACATCCCAAGAACATTATTCTCAATTATATAGGCTGAATATTTTGGTTTAGTGAAGACAGGAGCATTATCATTTACATCAGAGATTCTTAGGTGTAAAGCTGCTTTAGTAGAAAGTGGAGGTGACCCTGAATCGGTTGCAGTTATGGTTATGTTGTACTCTGATTTGGATTCACGATCAAAAGGTATATCTGAAAGCAAATTGTAATAATTAGTCAAAGAGGACTGGATTTTAAAGGGGAGATTAGAATCTACTGAGCATGTTATCTGACCACTTCTTTCAGAATCAGCATCCTTAACATTAAAAACAGCTATAGTTGTGCCCGGAGGGACATCCTCTGAAATAAGACTGGTGAATGACATTATATTTATAACTGGAGCATTATCATTTATGTCAGTGACCTCAATGACAACTTTGGTTGCGTCACTTAGGCCACCCTGGTCTTTGGCAATAACTCTAATTTCGTATTTTTTGTCTTTTTCATAATCAATATTATCAGCAACTGTTATTTTGCCAGAGAAACTGTCAATTTTAAATTTTTCTCCAGACTTTCCCTTTACATTTGAAAAAGTATATGTAACCAAGCCATTAGAGCCACTGTCGGCATCTGAAGCATTCACAGTAGTTATATAGGTGCCTATGGCTGCATTTTCTATAACAGTGGCAGTGTACAGTGATTGATTAAATACAGGAGGATTATCATTGACATCAAGAACAGTGATCTCAATATTTACCGTACCAGATCGCTGTGGGGCTCCACCGTCTACGGCTATCAGCTTTAGAGACAGATGAGGATTTGTCTCTCTGTCTAATGGCTTTTGAAGAACCATCTCTGCGTATTTCTTTCCATCTGTATTAGAATTTTGTTTTAAAACAAAATTGTCATTAGGGGATAAAACATAATTTTGCAAGCTGTGAATCCCTGCATCGGGGTCATATGCGCTTTCTAAATCGAAATGCGACCCTATCGTTGCAGATTCACTGATTTCTAGATTAATTAAATTATTTTTGAAAGTTGGCGCATGGTCGTTGACGTCTAATATTTCTACTGTCACTCTGTGCAGTTCAATTGGATTCTCTAAAATTATTTCAAAGCTGAAGCTGCACGGTGTTACGTCTCCACAAAGCTCTTCTCGGTCTATTCTCTCATTCACGACTAGAATCCCTTTGTCTGTTTTCAGCTCAGTGTACTGATTGTTTTCTCCGGTCACGATACGGGCCCGACCAGAACGAAGCCTTTTCAGATCCAAACCAAGATCCTGTGCTACATTACCGATGAGAGAGCCCTTCTTCATCTCCTCCGGTATTGAGTAGCGGATCTGACCAGCTACGGTGGAAATTATGAAGAAAAAAATGAACAATTGCCATGTAAATGTCCAACACAGCCATTTTCCGCATCGGTGCTGCCGTATCCCCATATCGTTAAAAGTAAAATCCTAAATGAAACGGCTGAATAAATTCTTTACCCAGACATGTAGACGAAAGCTGTATTCCAATTCAGCAGTGCGGCATTTCTGTCAAGCAGATATGTCCGATTATCATCAAACAAAAAAGGCTGTTTCAGTGCGACTGCATTTCCGTCGAAAGCCTCCTTGTATGAGGACAGTATTTATATCCTCTCGTCTTTCTCTCCTCTATCACAGTTCTAACAACACAAGACTCCGTTTTACTGATCAACAGCGTCCCTTAGAGTCCGAACGGAGGAAAGACCGGGCCACCAGCCAGTAGGTTGTAAAAAAAATAACCTTTTCCATACAATCTACTGTGTGAACCAACAAGAATACAATAAAACTGCTAGAACTAAAAATTAATAGAGGCAGTATCTCAACCCAGGGTGTAACAAAAAAAATTACACACGCCACACATAATCAAACCAGTCCGAAATCCAGCAATTTAGAGCAGTATCTTAAGAAAACCTGTCTCATGTGTGGAGTTGTGCAGCACTGCAATGCTGAATATCAAGGTTGAAAAAAACAGTAACTACAACGGAAGATGAGAAGGCCTTCATTGTATTAAGCAAACTTCTAGAGGAGAGTAGGTAAAAATTGATTTTTGATTGTTAGTATTTATCATATTTACTCAAAATACAAGCAAGTGATCTCGCTGTTTTAGTGGAATTGAACACCATATCATTGCCTGAGAATGTAGTTAATCTTATCAAGTGATGCAATGTGAGATGCTGTCCATGGTGCTGAAAATGAAGGCATAGCCCGCAACAGTCTAACTAAACATACAAAGATATAACGGCACATAGACGGAGCTATATCATGTAACTGACCTCTAGAGGCGAGTCTGGTTCATCCAGGATGCTCTTTTCATTCTGTATCCGCTGCATCGTCCCTGTAGAACTGGGGTCCATTATCAGCACGTTCTGACTACCAGCTCTGCCGAACTTAGAGTCACTCTTTCTGGAGTCAGTCGTCCTGCACACCTCGTAATTGTACACGTGTTGGAGAGTCCCTGTCCCCAAAGTGTCTGAGTAACGTGGAGGATAATATGGAATCACAGGGAGATTGGAGTGATACAGGATGCGAGACTGTCTCCATCTGTAGATTTTCACTGATATAATAACCACTAAACACGTGATGAAGGAAACTACGGCCAGAGCCAACACTAAGTAAAAAGTCAGGTTGTCATTGTACTCCTTGTCCTGGGTAAAGTCAGTGAACTCCGACAGCACTTCAGGGAAGCTGTCCGCCACCGCCACGTTAACAATGACTGTAGCTGAACGAGAGGGCTGCCCGTTGTCCTCCACTATAACAGTCAGTCTTTGTTTCACTGCATCTTTATCAGTCACTTGGCGGATAGTTCTTATTTCTCCATTCTGTAAGCCCACTTCAAACAGCGCCCTGTCTGTGGCTTTCTGCAGTTTATAGGAGAGCCAGGCATTCTGTCCAGAGTCCACATCAGCCACTTTGGTCACAGATAGCCCATCTGCTGAACGAGGCACCATTTCAGCCAGCAGAGAGCCAGCAGTCTGGACTGGGTACAGAATCTGAGGAGGGTTGTCGTTCTGGTCCTGGATCAGTAATGTCACAGTCACATTGCTACTGAGTGGAGGAGAGCCTCCATCTTGCGCCTTGACTACCAGCTGTAGCTGTTTAATTTGTTCATAGTCAAACGAGCGCACTGCATGAATAGCTCCAGATTCACTGTTTATGGAGACGTAAAATGAGGTTGGACTACCATTGATCTGTGTTTCTTCGAGAAAATAGGAAATTCTAGCGTTTTGATTCCAGTCACTGTCTCGTGCTTTGACAGAAAATATGGACATTCCGGGAGAATTGTTTTCTGTAACGTGAGCAACATAGCTATTTTGATCAAATAATGGGGCGTTGTCATTCACATCAGAGATTCTTAAACGTAATATTGTTGTGGTTGACAAGGATGGCGATCCCGAATCGGCAGCCCTTACAGTTATATTATACTCTGGTACAACCTCTCTGTCAAAAGATGAGTCCGTTACTAATGCATAGTAATTAGTTAATGTTGATTTTATCTTAAATGGGAGGCTACTGTCTGTTGTACAAATAATCTGGCCATTTTGTTCTGAGTCTGCGTCAATCACATTAATTATTGCCACTGTGGTGCCCGAGGCAGAGTCCTCCGGCACGGGACTGGAGAATGACATCACATTTTATGACAGGTGCATTATCATTAACGTCTATAATCTCAATTAGCACCTTACTTGAATCTGTCAGACCTCCTTGGTCCATAGCTTCGATCATAATTTCATATTTCTTATCTTTTTCATAATCTATCTGCCCTATGAGTGTAATGGTTCCCGTAGTTCCATCTAAATTAAATATATCAGCCAACTGCAGTTTCATGTTTGAGAATCTATCTGTGACGACACCGTTTGATCCACTGTCTGCATCACTTGCATTCACTGTTGTTATGTATGTGCCTTTTAAAGCATTTTCCAAGACAGTAGCCCTGTACAGAGATTGGTTAAAAATTGGAGGATTATCATTAGCATCGAGCACTGTAATATCTATATTTACTGTACCAGATCTATGAGGAGTTCCACCGTCAACAGCGATGAGCTTCAGTGATATTCTTGGCTCGCTTTCCCTGTCTAGTGGTTTTTGTAAGATCATCTCGGCATATTTTCGACCATCTGGACTTGAGTGTTGCTTCAAACCAAATATGTCATTGGTAGTTAGTATGTATTTCTGTAAACCGTTACTGCCCACATCTGCGTCTTCCGCACTGGCTAACAAAAAGCGAGATCCCAGTGTGGCTGTTTCGCTTATTTCAAATGTAATTTCATCCTTTGTAAATGTCGGAGAATTGTCATTTATGTCAGTTATTTCCACTGTTATTCGGTGCAACTCCATAGGATTTTCTAAAATCACCTCAAAGCTGAAGCTGCACGGTGTTACGTCTCCACATAGCTGCTCTCGGTCTATTCTCTCGTTCACGACTAAAATGCCTTTGTCTGTCTTTAGCTCAGTGTACTGGGTGCTTTGTCTAGTCACGATACGGGCACGGCCGGAACGGAGCCTTTGCACGTCCAAACCGAGGTCCTGAGCTACGTTAGCAATAAGTGACCCCCTTTTCAGCTCCTCTGGAATTGTATACCTGATCTGGCCGCACACGATCTGACAGAAACTCAACAGGAACAGCAGAAACGGCCATACTGACCTGCAATACAAACGCCATTTTACACAAGAAGGAGAATTTTCAAACGCCATTGCACAAGTAAGAAAAGATAATATCAACAGCCTGGTGTGTTAAATCCACAAAAACAAAGACGGTTACATCAAGTAATCCCTTGATTTTAATGTCCTTGCTCCAAATGAATTTGTGGCCGTAGTCCTGCTTGTAAAGCTCTGTTTCCTTTCTCTCCTGTCTAAACGGCAAAATGAAGGCTCTGCCTCCTCTGAATCAACTCTGAACACTTGTTTCACTGACCAACAGCGTCCCTTACTGTCCAAAACAAGAATATCATGAACACAGACAGAAAAAGTCTTTTTGCCAAGCACTTAGGTGTAGAAAAGCTAGAATTGTCAATCAAAATGAACACATTGTTACCCATTAAGATAAAGCAGAAAGCCAATACCTTTTAGCGCCATATTTGTTTGACCAAAATGATCAAATATCATTATACCATTAATAAGAGTCGAGGGTTTAGTCTCCCAGAAGATGCATTGAATTGGACTAAATGGCATGAAGCTGTGAATATGTGAAAACATATGTACAACAGTTCTGGTAAATGCTGACATTAGGCACTGACTCTTGAATACCACACTAAGGAGCAGTTCAAAAAGGAGATTAAACGTCCAGTCAGTGGAGCTGTCCCTGAGTTGTGGTTCTGAAAAATACCACATGGGTTACCCAAAGGGCACCTAATGTTTAGAATGACCTCTAAGAAAGCACAGAAATAATTATGGCTGTAAAACAACATGTCAAAGGCCTCACCTCTAGAGGAGAGTCTGGTTCATCCAGGATGCTCTTTTCACTCTGTATCCGCTGCATCGTCCCTGTAGAACTGGGGTCCATTATCAAGCGTTCTGACTGCAAGCTCTGCGGACTTGCAGTCCTCTTTCTGGAGTCGGTCGTCCTGCACACCCTCGTAATTGTACGTGTTGGAGGTCCCTGTCTAAAAGTGTCTGAGTAACGTGGAGGATAATATGGAATCACAGGGAGATTGGAGTGATACAGGATGCGAGACTGTCTCCATCTGTAGATTTTCACTGATATAATAACCACTAAACACGTGATGAAGAGGAAGGAAACTACAGCCAGAGCCAACACTAAGTAAAAAGTCAGGTTGTCGTTGTACTCCTTGTCCTGGGTAAAGTCAGTGAACTCCGACAGCACTTCAGGGAAGCTGTCCGCCACCGCCACGTTAACAATGACTGTAGCTGAACGAGAGGGCTGCCCGTTGTCCTCCACTATAACAGTCAGTCTTTGTTTCACTGCATCTTTATCAGTCACTTGGCGGATAGTTCTTATTTCTCCATTCCTGTAAGCCCACTTCAAACAGCGCCCTGTCTGGCTTTCTGCAGTTTATAGGAGAGCCAGGCATTCTGTCCAGAGTCATCAGCAGCCACCGCTACAGTCGCAGATGGCCCACATCTGCTGAGCGAGGCACCGTTTCAGCCGCAGAGAGCCACCAGTCCAGACTGGGTACAGAACCTGAGGAGGGTTGTCGTTCTGGTCCTGAATATTTAATTTAATAGTCGTAGTACTGCTTAGAGGTGGTGAGCCTCCATCCTGGGCTTTTACAAAAATATCTATTGTTTTTAGTTGCTCGTAGTCAAATGACCGAACTGCCTGTATAACTCCAGTTTCTGCGTTAACAGATATGTAAGTGGATATTGGGTGACCATTTAACTGAGTATCAATGAGCAGGTAAGACACTCGTGCATTCTGCCCCGAGTCTGAGTCGCGTGCTTTCACGGAAAACACAGATAATCCTGGGGAGTTATTCTCCATGATATTAGCTTCATAATAACTCTGTTCAAATACGGGAGCATTATCATTGACGTCGGAGACTCTCAGTGTTATTGTCTTGTTAGTTGAAAGTGTGGGGCTTCCTTCATCCACAGCTGTGAAAGTGATGTTGTAATCAGGATTACGCTCCCTGTCAAGGACACCATTTGTCACCAAAGTATAATAATTCTTTAGAGATGAGTGGATCGTAAACGGGATATTGCTGTTAACTGAGCAGTCCACTTTGCCATTTTTGCCTGAATCTAGATCTTTAACGTTTATGATAGCTACAGTAGTTCCACTAGGAGAATCCTCGGCGATGGCACTAGAAAACGAAGTTAGTGTTATTACAGGTGCATTGTCATTTACATCCGTCACTTCAATTATTACTTTTGTTGATGTGCTTTGTCCACCTTGATCTTTCGCCTGCACACCAATCTCATACATTTTACTTTCTTCATAATCAATCATACCGTTTACAGTTAAATCGCCAGTGTTTTCATCCAGAATAAATAGCTCAGCAACATTACTAGACATGCGATTAATGTGGTATGTAACACGACCATTCATCCCTTCATCTGCATCTGTTGCACTCAGCTTCACCACTAAAGTACCCTTTGGAACATTTTCTTTTACAGACGCCTTGAAAATTGATTGTGTAAAAACAGGAGCATTGTCATTTGTGTCTCGGACAGTTACGTGTATTTTTAATGTCCCTGATCGCTGTGGTTCACCCCCGTCCACAGCAGTTAGAGTGAGAAGCAGCTTCTCTTCTTTCTCCCGATCTAACGCATTAGAGAGATACAACTGTGCATATTTATGGCCATTTGGGCTGGACAGGACCTTAATATTAAAATGTGTAGTTGGGTGTAATGTATAACCATGTAAAGAGTTGATGCCAACATCCGGGTCGGTAGCACTCACTTCTAATATTTCGGTCCCTAGTAGAGCAGATTCTACTATTTCTAAATGCATTTCTTTCTCATGAAACACGGGTGCATTATCATTAACATCCAGCACTTCGACTACAACACTATGTAGTTGCATTGGATTCGTCATTATCATTTCAAAATTCAGACTGCAGGGCGATGTCTGCCCGCAGAGCTGCTCTCTATCTATTCTTTCTCCCACCACCAGAATCCCTTTGTCTACATCTAGCTTAATGTACTCGCTGTTATCGCCGCTAACAATTCGGGCACCGCCTGATTTCAGCCTTTTAGCGTCGAGACCTAAATCTTCAGCCACATTTCCTACAAAGGAGCCCTTTCTCATCTCCTCGGGGACAGAGTAGCGGATCTGGCAGACCGTCGCCTCAATGAGAAAAACAAGGATGAAGGCCCGTACTTGCCATTTAATCGTGGATTCAGAGCTGATAAGAGCCATATTTCCGCAGCAATCCGTCCAACTCCACATTAAAGTATGTCGCAAAAAGCCTGCCTATTACCCCGTATAGTTCCTCTGTTGATGTCTTTATAATCCACAGTGTGACAATCAGTCTAAAAATCACTAGTAAAAAGAAAGACCGAATGTCCTGTTCTCCAAGGTACACTAAGGAGAGGACTGGAGGTGTAACTGCATTTCTACAAAAGCTTCACATATGCTTTGAAGACCAACAGCGGCCCTTAGAGTCCGATATGAAAATAACAAGTTCTGTCAGAACAGAAAGGAAATAACTCCTCTGAGGAGCCGCTGAATGTGTACAACTGATGTTCAAAATAATCTAAAAGTTATGTTTAATTCAGTGTGTGCAAGTAATATATTTACCACCAGACAGCCACAGATGATTAGATGTAGAGAAAGATGTTTAATGACAGAGTGGGAGAAAGGGAGAGCAAATGCAGTACAGCAAAGAGACGTGTTAAGTAAAGGTACTCTGTCGTCGTATTTCTGCGCTTGATTTCCTCCAGAAATTGATTAAACTCGAAACAGAAAGTCCATGCATATTTCGCATAACAGACAGAAACATCCACGCGGTACAGAAAATAAATAGCAGTACAGGTAACATCGCCCGTGTGCATCTTCGTTACTGACTCCCTTGCACTTCAGTAAAGTGGCTTAACTCTGAGAGGAGCTGTCCAACACTAGTAGTACTGAGGAAGCCCACTGAACATGTAGTGAGAAAAGCCATAAGAAACAAGTAGTATATGTAAAAATACACTACAATTGATGCACTGTAAGTTTGTGAAAAATGATAGCTCAAAAACCATCCTCTAGAGGGGAGAGTCTGGTTCATCCAGGATGCTCTTTTCACTCTGTATCCGCTGCATCGTCCCTGTAGAACTGGGGTCCATTATCAACACGTTCTGACTACCAGCTCTGCCGAACTTACAGTCACTCTTTCTGGAGTCAGTCGTCCTGCACACCTCGTAATTGTACACGTGTTGGAGAGTCCCTGTCCCCAAAGTGTCTGAGTAACGTGGAGGATAATATGGGATCACAGGGAGATTGGAGTGATACAGGATGCGAGACTGTCTCCATCTGTAGATTTTCACTGATATAATAACCACTAAACACGTGATGAAGAGGAAGGAAACTACAGCCAGAGCCAACACTAAGTAAAAAGTCAGGTTGTCATTGTACTCCTTGTCCTGGGTAAAGTCAGTGAACTCCGACAGCACTTCAGGGAAGCTGTCCGCCACCGCCACGTTAACAATGACTGTAGCTGAACGAGAGGGCTGCCCGTTGTCCTCCACTATAACAGTCAGTCTTTGTTTCACTGCATCTTTATCAGTCACTTGGCGGATAGTTCTTATTTCTCCATTCTGTAAGCCCACTTCAAACAGCGCCCTGTCTGTGGCTTTCTGCAGTTTATAGGAGAGCCAGGCATTCTGTCCAGAGTCCACATCAACAGCCACCACTTTAGTCATCAGATAGCCCACATCTGCTGAACGAGGCACCATTTCAGCCACCAGAGAGCCACCAGTCTGGACTGGGTACAGAACCTGAGGAGGGTTGTCGTTCTGGTCCTGGATCAGTATTCTAACAGTAGCCACTGAGCTCAGAGGTGGGGATCCAGCATCACGGTTAGTCATTAAATTAAACCACTTAATATGCTCAAATCAAACGACCTCACTGCATGAATAACAATCTGTTTCTGAATTTACCGACACCAAAGAAGACACTGCTACCCCATTAATCTCTTTCTCCTCCAGTAAGAAACTCGAGCGTTTTGGGCTCCAGTCTGTATCATTGGCACTGAGTGTAAACACAGAAAACCAGGAGAGTTGTTCTCTGGTATCGTCTTACTGTATTTGATTTATAAATTTGGGTGGGCTGTCATTCACAGACACTTTACATTTATGTTTTTACTAATAGACAGAGGCGGGAGCCTTTGGTCAGACACGGCTATGGTGATGTTATACTCAGGAATACTTTCTCTGTCTAAGAAGCTTTCAGTCACTATGGTGTAATATCCAGTTAAAGAAGACTCAATTTTTGAAGGGTAAGTCAGAATTAATGGAGCATTTGATGACACTGTTGCCATCAGAGCGCCCTTGTCATCGACATTAACAACAGCTATAGTTAAATTAAGAATCTCGGATACAGAGTTAGGAAATGACATGTTACTGTTGGGACGTTGTCATTCTCATCAATTATTTGAATAATAACTTTGCACGTGTTCGTATATCCCCGTGGTCACTAGCCTGCACGTTTAATTGATAAGTTCTTTGATTTTTCAAAATCTAGTTTACCTGCAACTTTAATCTCTCCAGTTTTAATATTGACTTCAAAAAGCTGCTTCGCTTCTCTCTTGCAACATGAGCTATGGAGTATGTTACTTCACCATTGATTCCTTTATTCGTATCATTTGCACTAACAGTGGTTACCACTGTTCCTTCAGGAGAATTCTCCTGACATCTGCTTTATAAACAGGCTGGCCAAAACACTGGCGCGCTATATCGTTAGCATCTAGCACATAGTGATATGAATACGCACTGTTCCCCGATCTATGTGGCTCACCGCCATCTGGAAG
>BRZM01004790.1:121282-137844 GCA_033238685.1 Lates japonicus
CTTTTGTGTGACTGGATATGTTTGTTGTGTTTCTCTTCACTGTGCAAAAAAAATCTTTTCAATGAGATTGCATAACAAGACTGTAACAAAATACATTTATAGATCAAATACATAACACTGAATGAACACAAACTCAAAGTAAAGCTTCTTATGGTGACAAAAGTACAATAGTGCTGAATTCCAATAAAGGCACTGCTGGGATTCGAACCCAGGATCTCCTGTTTACTAGACAGGCGCTTTAACCAACTAAGCCACAGCGCCATGAGGGTGAGAGAGGAAAGGGCACTCTCAGGCTTGGCAACCTTGAAAAAACTGCTTCCAAAAAACAAATATGTTGCACTGAATCACCACAAACTGATGTTGCTAAAGAAAAACAGAATTTAAGAAATCAAGTTAAATTGAGTGAGGGCACCAAGTCTTAGGCTTCCTGTCCCATCTTATAAGGCTTGAATGTTACTGTAGGTTTTAATGTTTCAGATGACAAAGCAGCATAAAATTAATTAACGATATGATTTACATCGCAGTGCAGGATTTACAGTTAATTTTTGTCAACATGTAGCATTTATAAGCCATGTTAAAATCACTTTTTAAAACCTGTTGTTTGAAAACAGGACTGTGTATCAATGAGACCAACTTGTGCATTTAAGTCAGACACAAAATAAGTCATCATTGAAAGGAGGTGGTTACAGGATAGAGGTTTAGCCTTTCAAGAATCAGGTTATTTGGACCAAATAAAGACTTCAGGTGTGTGCTAACTGAGGGGAAGCAGAAGAGATCAAGTCATTTTCCTTTCCTAGTTTTTCAGTGTTGATGGAGATCTTTACGACTAGTGTAGATGGGAGATGTTTTCACATGTAAATGGGGACATAGGATCTAAGTGGTTTCAGAAATCACTTTAATCATTAGCATTCTCTATTGGTTCATTCACATGTAGATGTTTAGGACTCACTAGCCGACACAGGAGCTCCAATTTCAATCACATATTCAGGGTTTATTGAGAAGATTTGGACCAGGGTTTTTGCGAAAGTGATTTCTTTGTCAGGCCTGATATCTGTATTATGTGGGAAACAATAAATAGAAGATTTGGCAGACTTGTAATAATCATTATTAAAAAACAGTCTTGGACAATTGAAGTATAGTACACCATTTAAAATTAAGCTAATGTGAGAAGAAACCATTTTCCTGACTCCAGGCATGAAGCTCAAATCAGTGGTTCTCACCCACAATCAAAATATCAATCACAACATGAAAGCACAGAGCAGTATTTTATTAGCTAGGTGTTAATTTAACATGGCTTAAAGGATTTAAAATCGCTTTCCTCGAATGAGTTTGCTCTAGGGCCTTTTGCTAAATCATTAAAACAGCATGGAATATATGTAGCCCAAGGATATATCCTCTGTGCATACTAAATTTCATTTGAAATAACATTGTAACTCACCAAACCAGTACTGTTTAAAATAAACTCCACACAACAGACTGAGTGAGGGAACTTAGCAGCTACAATGAAGCAACAACAGGGAAGGGAAACAGTGGGGGGAAGACGCAGAAAGGAAGACAACACTTACTGTAAGCATAGACAGCATAATTACTGCCAATTCTCTCTATGCTAATTACAGTCCAAACAAATAGGACAGTGCTTCTTGTTTTTTCCCAAGGCATCATTTTGTGTAAAAGCCGCTGTGTTCAATCTGTTTTCTAAACAGAGACTGCTTTAGATTTCTGGTTTTAATGGCTCAAAAGAGACATGAGAAATTCTTCATGACTGAACCTGAGTCTTTTTAATCCTGCACAGGGAGAGGCAAACAAAACTGCAGTGTTTCCAACTGTCAATTATCTACTGTGAGAGGCTGGAGCACGTGTTTGGTGTTTAACTCCTCCCCCGTGCATGTCAGCTGAAATATGACACGCTCCCTCCCCCGATCACACAGACGCTTCCTCCCCCGCCCTTCAGGACTGGATCTGCAGTCTAAAGCACTCATGCTCAGCTAACCCTGCAGGCCTCGTTGGCGCAGTAGGCAGCGCGTCAGTCTCATAATCTGAAGGTCGTGAGTTCGAGCCTCACACGGGGCAGGTCTTTTGAAATTCACTTGAAAACCACATTAGCAGACAGTAACAATCAGCCGGCTCCAAAGAGCAGTGAAAACACCATATGGAAAAGGATTCAGCTTTAAGCAACTAAAAACTAACTGCCCATGTGATGATATCTGACAAAATAGTAAATTCCTGTATTAAATGCTACATACTTCCAAACCTCAAAATGAATCTAAAACTGGTTTAAACTAGAAAAGAGTAACTGAAACAGTTACACTGACATGAGAGAGACTTATTCTACACAGGAACAATTCTGCATAATTGCAAAATGCATGTGATTTGTCCTGTGAAAATGAGCTGAACAAGGTCGCCCTACTGTACAACATGACTCTTGATGACTGGAGACATAAGTGTGACTGTAAAAACTGGAAAGTGAAAACTGTCTCTTGACTCAGGGCATTATAGTTCTCATTCTTCTTGCCGTTGGACAGATGTGTGTGCTCAGTTACAAAAACTAGATTGACAGTGACAGCCGTTTTTATTCTTCGTGTCAGTATCAAAGTACCCAGTACAAAGCCCTGACAAAGCTCTGTTGTTATGTATGGGGCCTCTTGTGTGCAACAGAGAAATTATACAGTTTCAGTGTTTAAATGTAACTGATATACTGTATTTATATGTACAAACGTTTTACAAACTAATCAACAACAGGCTCTTTCAACTTAGAACAGACCACATTTCAGGTATAATTAGCCTTCATAAGCCTCCAACCAGAACCACTGGCATTTTTATTTGATAAATGAAATGCCTTCTTTACCGTTGAGTTTGGGGTACCAATATTAAAGACATTCAATCAGTAGCTACAATTGAGAACTTAGGATGAATTACACAAACATTAATGTCAGAGATTCTTCTTATAGGTTTTGATACAAGAATTGTGACTGTGGAAAAGGCACTGCTGGGATTCGAACCCAGGATCTCCTGTTTACTAGACAGGCGCTTTAACCAACTAAGCCACAGCGCCACAACAACAGCAAACGAAAGAGCAACTTCTGTGCTCGCTGCCAGAGCTTATGTTGGGTACAAATAACTAAAATGTGAGTTGTAAAGCATCTAACGTCAGCTGGTCAAAACAGAAAGGTTTAAATTAAAAAACCTAAAGGGAAGTGCCTTAATTACCTTAAGTTAAGATGGCCATATCCACACTAGGGAGTGATCATGATCATAATGATCATTATTCATAACAAATGAAATTAGTGCCTTTAATGTGTAAATACGTACAGGAATGTGCGACAGTCTGAGAGAATTATTATATACAATGTAATTCCCCATTAAAGGTTCAGTGCACTCTAGACCAATCTCTAATTGAATCAGTGATTACCATCAGTTGTGACAGGCCCCATCTGTAATGCACTAAGAGAGAAAAAAAATCCCATCATTTCCATGTCACAGTGGCAAAAGTATTTGACCAAGTGTTTTAGGTTGCCTTACCTGAACCACATGTATTCAGAAGAAGCTACTTTCGTTTGCTCTGATATTTACATGGCAGCAGATGGAACATACCTTAACAGTGATCACAAATGACTGCTTATGACTGGAGCCACACAGATGTTTCTGTACCTGATCCACAATTTCTACAAAGCCCTGTTATTACACTGATATTAGTATACTCATGCTGACCTACAGAAAAGGCGCTGCTGGGATTCGAACCCAGGATCTCCTGTTTACTAGACAGGCGCTTTAACCAACTAAGCCACGTACCATGTCAGTAATAACTGTCAAAAAAATCTTCGAATACAGGGCCTCACAATGAAATTTCCATCAAAGCAACATATTAGAATTGTATCTTATATCTTATCATAATCAAATTTGTGTGTTTAAGTGATCTTTGCTTTTATTAGGCATCTGTTATGCCATGAAATGGTACTGTGTTTCATAAAGTTTGACAAGGGAGAGTAACATTAAAAACTGCTGCTAGGATTGTTGTGTCTCAACAGAGGAGACTAAAACTGACTTGTGGATTCGAGAATTTATTTGCAAAAGAACTGCCAACAATACAGAGCACTCTAACACATACCATCTACCATTAAGTTTCGATAACAGTTTTCCCAGAGACTGGGTAGATATGTCTGTGGGGTAGTTAAGTCTGTTACAGACATGTTCTCAGCATTCTTGCCTCATCTCACTACACAGTTGTGTCTATCAGTCCTGTTCTCACTTTCACAGCCAAGTTCCCAGCATAGATGCTGTGCAAACATAAGGACAAAATTCACCTGTTTCAAAACTCATCACTGCCTCTGACTTAAGTTGTAAAATCTGTCACTGGTTTCTTTATTATGTATGAGATGTAATGTTGTAGGAGATGCAGTTCCCCAGTTAAGGTTCAGTACACTCCGGTCCGATCTTTAGTTCAATCCGTGATGTGTGATGTGTGACAGGTCCCATCTGTAATGCACTAAGGGAAAAAATATCCCTTCATTTTACTGCAACAAGTGCATTTTGGGAATAGACTTATGGCACCTTAACAAATATTAAACATGTGACAGTGGCAGAGGCATTTCACCAAAGTTGCCAAACTTTAATTATGTACTTTATTTGCGCGGTTATGATCTTTCTTTAAAACAACTTCCTTGTCTTATATACATGGGCCATGCCTTGGTTCAATGACAATTCCACTGGCCTTCATGGTGACAACAAAATGGCCCTATTGCCTGAAGCCATATTAAACATGGAAGGGCTTCAAGAGTTGTGTGAATGACTACATTGTAATCCACCACTGGAACTCTGCCTGACCCGGTGTTGATGCAGGGGTGTGCCAACCTCTGAAAAGGCACTGCTGAGTTCGAACCCAGGATCTCCTGTTTATCGGGCGCTTTTAACCAACCAAGCCACAACGCCTGCTGACTTGCAACCAGTGCCAAAGAAAACAATACAATGGTGTGCCTAATGGCTTTTAATGAGAAACCAGACTCATTTCAGTTGAAATGCGGGTTTCATCTGTGATGAGACAGCAAAATATCTTTGGAACATGGGAAGCATTGGCGAAAAAGTGGTTTTGTGTCAGTCTATTTGAACTGAGATTTAGTTTTCAGTAGCTGCAGTTGTCTGTGAGTACAAGACAAGGAATCAATCAAATTAGAATATTTACAATTAAAACATACTTAATAATATAAAATTCCCCCCATGCCTACACATACAGACACAAGATTCAACTTTCAATTTGGCGGTTTCTGTCACACCAAAACACAAACATGCAGCACATACGAATTATAACACATTTATATACGGGCCCCAAATAGCTTTTACTGCTGTGGTACCATAGCACTGCGAGCCATTCTGTGTTCACAACAGGGCCTCTGGAACATCTAAGTCAAGTCAACAACAGTACACTTGCAGACTTACGCAAAAACACACATCCTCTCTGGGATTGTTGGACATGTCTAGGCTTTTCACGCTGCTATGGTTACATTGTGTGAGACCTCATACATAAACATGCACAGCCAATTACCAGCTGAAATATCTCCACCCACTGTACACGTTGTATGGAACTGTGTGTTTCTTAAGACAGGATGAAAATAAACAGTTATTTAGCTTCAAGTGTTGTAATATCAGTTAGATAATATCAAGTGTTTGATCATAACAATTGCGTGTAACTAAAAGATGTGTTGTGTCACTGAAAAGGATATAATTTATCTGATGCATGACAATTTTGTACTGTCAGACAGAGAACTCTAGACTTCTTCACTTGCTTTCCTCTCTCTCATTTGTTCTGCCCACAGTCTAGCCTACAACTAAACACCCTTCTACACCTCACATTTGTGTCTCCTTCCTTTCCTACTCTTCTCCTTTCCTCTTTGGCTTTCTGCGCTTGGCTTTTAAGGCTTTCCTGCCCCTTCTTTCTCCACTACTCATTCTCCTCTCTCTCTCTCCTTCTACCCCACCACTCTATCTGCCCATCATGTGTGCATGTTTGTAAGTGTTTGGTGCATGAGTCAAAAAGCAGTGTCAGCATCAGCTGTGCATGAAGAAGAGAGGGCAAAAGGCGATGTCCAGACTTGCAGATGAGTGTGTGTCTGACAGGAAATACTTAAGTGCTTGAGAATGGACATTAAGTGTATTCTCAATGTGTGTGTTTATGTGTCTTTCTGCGTGTTTGTGTGTGCGTGTGTGTGTGTGCTGAGGGCAAAGGAGGCAATGGGTTGAAAGCGGTTGAAAGCCAGAGAGAGGGAATGATCAAACGTGGGAAAACAGCTGAGATCAATGGTTTATAGGACACAGACTGGGAATCAGTGACAACAGGATAACAACATGAGTCACAGACGAGAGACGGAAGGCGGAGGAGGGTGGTCATGTTTCACACTAGTAATCCTGCAAGGCAAAATCAAGATCAATCAGGCATTTGGACATACTCGAGTTTCATCTAATCTCAGAATACAAGATTAACCGACAGGAATAAAATGAAAAGTCTGAACACAAAAGAAAGTAATAATAAAGGAAATTCCCCGACTATAAGTTAATTATTTAGGGGCTGTGTGCTAATGCTAGAGGCACTAGCTTTAATGCAAACTCATCCTGAATTCTCTTCCCACAAAATTTATAGGAAAACCCAGAAACTAAGCAAACTACAGGATAGCGTCCAGATTTTTGCCAGCAAGATACCAAGTTCCTACCTGATTCAAAGGCCTTATGCTGTGCTTTGACCTCTACCATGTGATGGAAGTCGAAGAGAAAGAAAGGAATTCCAATGCCAGATCATTATTATCATGCTGTGACAAAATAGTGGAAACAGAAGCAATGGATGTACAAAACTCCTCCCTCCCTGCTCCTCCGCAAACTATTGTTCTGGTCGGTTGTGGTTTCTGAAACAAGTGCAGAGAGCACTCTGTGGAACTCACAGACATTCCTCGACAAACATGCCATTGTCAGTGAAAGTCAGTGGATGTTACTTTGTCACAGTTTGCGATTATAAGTCTTGCATCTGTCACAGGGCAGCCTCTGCACTGACTGAGTGCTTAGTGCATTATCATGGTTATTCAATCAGAAATTATATCTGTTGCCGTTGCTCTGACGGGACTACAAAGTTAATTGAGCATAGTGTTTTCTATTACAAATCACGAAAATACTAGCTGTTGCACACAGATAACAACAAGAAAAACAAGAAACAGAAATAATTTTAATATACAACCAAATATCATGTGAGTAATGCAGATGATTCATTGCTCAAAATCTGTGACTTCTTGCCTGCCATGTTGGTAGTGGTGAAGCCATTGGAAGATGACTATATCAAATCACTGATAGATTATTTCCACTTTCTTAGAACTTAACTATTTGTCGAGTTATTTTCCAATGGGCAAAACATTTGATATATTAAGAAATCTTTCACACTTATCAAAACAACAGCATCATATAGTACAGCTCAATAATTATCACACAAATGGCTTCCCTCGCATGATGGGCAAATGGTTACTTAGCTATCTGCTTAGCATGAGATACATTTAAACATATTTTCCTCTTAAATAAATAAAGCTTCTGTAGGTAATGGCTGAAGGATCACCTTTGTTTCATTTTGAGACAGGTAACCTGTCATTTTTATGCCATCTCAGCCTTGTCCCCTGGTATTGCCTGGGGTCCTCTTGTCGATTCCAGAAAATAGCAGTTGCCTGTGCTGTCATTCACCAATTACAGGGCATAATTATATTAAAGTTGTGAATCCAGCGTCGCATTAATCTAGGTCCAAATAGTCATGATTTTCTGTTCCTCCTCTTCTAAATTATTAACAGTCTGCAGAAAGCATTAATAAAGACTCTGATGGCATTTTGGGTTCAAATTAGGGAGGCTCATCTAGCTGCTCAACATGGAGACTGACTGCTGTTTTTAATGATATCTGCAGATAATTCCCTGGGTTTGGTCAATAAATTTAATGAGACACAAATTTCGGTAATCCTGAGCAAATGTACTACACAGGCGTGGGTGGGGGAGTGGGGGTGAGGGGTTCTGGTCCGGATCAGTCAGATCCGGGTCAGGCATCAGCTACAAAGCCTTTTTCAACACTGATCAGCCTCATCTCCACAGTGTGATGTACTGGCATGGCTTCAAATTAAGGCACTCTGTGGTGAAAAGTCACGCATTTGACATTACAACCTCTCACATCAAAAAAAAAAAAAATCCCACAGGGGAATGCACGCTGTTGAAAGCACACCACCACACATCTTGCCAATCGCAGCAACAGGTCTTGAGCATAGCGCGCGAAATATTGCACAATGCCATGATGATGGCCTTTTGCTATTCGGTTTCACTGATCCCAAATCTGCAGATAAAACCAAATATGACATACTGCCAAAATTTATAACTGTCACAGCTCACAAAATGTCTTCTTACTCAGCCAAGAGTGAGGTCAGTGGGTATGTGAAGGAAGTTACTAAATGTGTGCAAAGGTGAATAGAAGTATGTGGAGATCGACTATTTTTATGGTCAGCACTGGGTGGTGTGTGTGTTGCTGTTGAGGCGAACATGGTATGAGGGATTTAGCTTCTGGATTGAGGACACCAAGTTGACTCCCTGGAGGGTCCACCAACTAGATATCATTCTCCTCTCTCTCTCTTTCTCTTATCCTCTCTCCTTAGACTAGTCAACCTAAAAAGAAAAACAGTCCCAGAGGATTAAAGACACTGCCTTTCTCTTTCTCTTTCTGTCTGTTTTTGGCCCCTTCTATTTTCTTTATTCTTTGTTTCTTTATCTTCTTCTTTCACAATTGCTCAACACATAGATACACTACAGCTACTTGTGCACGTGAGTATGTGCATATGTGTGTGGTGTGCTTTGATTAAAACCAGCCTGTGGATTAATTAGGGTAAATAACCTCAGAGCAGCTTTTGGGATTTAAAGTTAAATCTACTGTGGGCTTTAAGCAGGAAAATGTGTGTCTGTGTCAGCTGTGCTTTCGTTATATTGCCACAGTTTTTCTAGGTCCTGCAGGCTTCAGCTATCTTAAAAGATGATTTTTGGGAGAGAAAGATATTTAGTTGTCATGACATTATGCGTTAGCAAAGTCAAAATATCAGGATGTAATTCTGTGTAGACAATTTTGCCACCATTTACAGGCATTACTGCAATTATCAACTCAGCATTTGACTGAGGAAAGAGAGACAGGTCAACCACATTGCTTCTTTCTTTGAAATCTGCTGCATTACCAACATTACAGTGAGGCCAGTTGGGGGACACATTTATTCAAATAAACTTCACTGAGTTGATGAGTTAACAGGTCAAAAGAAATACCCAAATATCAATTCACAATGATGTATAAACAGAAGAAAACAGCAAATCTCACTGCAGGATGAAGTGTTTTGCAAAATTGCCAACAATTACTTTTCTATCGACTAATCAACTGATCATCTTGTTTCACATCACGTTTTGATAGACAGCAACAGAATTCCAGCAGAGCCTCTAATAATTTCTTGGCAGTCATCACTCATCCTTTTTAAGAACAGATGCACACCAATTTGGAAGAAACCATTGCACATCTAATGCATCAATAAAGGATACATTGGAATGCTGGATGCTCATAGTTTTACTATGACGTTCCGGTTTAACTATCAATAAATATGTAAAACTTTGTGGGCAGGGCAAAAAATCAAAAGAATCAATAAATAAAAACAATACCAATTTTCTTTTCCATATTTATGTAGCCTACTTGAAAATTATTTTTGTTAGAAAAAACGGATCCAGTCATTTCAGTGGTGTTGGTGAAAACGGCTGACAGTTTAGCTGGCTGCTGTTCTTTCAACACCTCAGATACTCTTTGTGCGAAAAACTGGATCTGAAAACGATTCGCCAGTCTGAGGTTTAATGCACTGAAGGCCATCTCGCTTCTGATGTGAATTTCAGATGTCCCTTAACCCAACATCTGATCTTACTTATAATCTCAAAGTCAGATCAATGCCACGTCAGCAAAGGAGAGGAAAAACTGAAAAATAGGGCCTCAGTGTTTTACTCAAGGACACATCAACAAAGCAGATGCTTATTTGCTGGAATTATCAGGTCCAAACCTCTTGATCTAAAAGCAGTCTCCCTAATCACTGCACCACCCGCTACTCCTGATTTACCACCATGAATGTGTCATCAGAGTAATTACAAAACATTAAAGGCTACGGGAACGTACAGAAAGCACTGCGAACGGTCTTTCAACCACGAGGGCAGCAAGAATGGTACAGAATCTTTACCCAGTGGCATGTAACTCCATCCCTCACTGACTGGAAAATAACACATTGTGGTTGCATAGCAACTGGCTCTCCCCCTGTCCCACAAGTAGGACCAGGGCCTTGTTCGCTCTCCAAAACCCAGCAGCAACAAGACAATCTGTCCTCAAACAGCTGGAACTGCCCCCCAAGAGTGAAAGGGGAGAAAAGAGTAGAAAGTCTCAACAAAGAGAAGAGAGTAGAAAACAGCGTGAAAAAGAAGAAGAAATCAGAAGGCAAGACAGGGAGACCGGAAGCAGAGATTATTAGAAGTTTGCTCTGTCATAAATAATCATGCTTAGTCAACACGAAAATGAAATAATGAAGGAACCAGGGTTCCTCGTGCCATATCAAAAGGAAAACTATGAACTCACACGTCATGAGTAAACAAACAGAGCCAAAATGAAAAAAGGCGGAGGCAGATAAAAAGATAGTCAGAACAAAGGGGACAGAAAAAAATGCAACTGAGGGAGAAGGAAAAAGATGACGAAGGAAGCGATACTGAGAGATTGAAATTTGGAAAGAAGAAACTTAAGAAAGTAAAGAAAAGAGTTGGAGAGCAAACAGGAAGAGGGCAGCAGGAAATTCCTTACGTCATTTTCCGACCCTTTGTCCTTATAAAAAGCAAGTACTGACAATACCCCTCTCCTTTTTTTCTCTCTCTCTCTCTCATGCCTCCTCCCTCACTCATTGAATTCTTTCCCCCCTCTCTCTCTTTTTTATGCATGGTTGTCCATGTGTGCATGCATGTCAGCAATGATGACTAGATTTCAAATCATCTGGCGGTCGGTCAACACATTCTCAGTTCTTCTGCAGTGGAGAGATCAAAGATTGTGTCAGTGCAAGCATGTGCTTAAAGAGACTGCTCATACCTCATGTCTTCCAGCAGATCACATTGGGTCTGGTGCTTAAAGTGCAGTCTTGTCATCTGCTCGTTATTAAGTGTTTTTCAGCTCTTGTGTCACTTTGACCTGGAAGAAACAAAAAGACACGTCAAAGTAAAGGATGTGTCATTTATTCATCCCTCTGCTCTTAGTTATGTTATTTATCTCTGGCTCTGAAAACTGACATAACAACAAATCATCAGTCTTTCTATATTGATATATTCATAAAATAATCAATATGAAACTGGATAATCATCTGTGGTTTTAGTTGTCTTAGTACTGACCAAGTATTATCTTTTCCTGGTCACAAAAAGCACTCAAAAGAACAATTAATAATGATTGTTTTCAGTAGCCACATCTGTAATCCTGGTCAGATGATGCATGAAATCGCAAAGTCACACACTAGCGTGACGATACAGCAACATTATCCAACAGGATGAAATCTTAAAATTATTTTCTTTATCATTGATCTATGATGTCAAGAAATAGTGACCTTGGACTATTGGCTTCTGGAGCCCCAGGTGAGAGATCTTAAATCGTTTAATCTAATAAAACACAGGAAAGTAGTAAATCCTCGCTTTGAGAAACAGAAAAGAAGATATTGTGTGTTTTCTTTCAGTTAAATGACTTGACAATGAAGAGATTACCAACATTGCTGCTGATAATAAATCTTCTGTGGCAATAATGGGGCTGTGATTCAAAAAAATATCAGAACTGCATTCTGCAGCACCATCCAATTCTACTTCCATCCCAAAATGAAGTTCATGTAAGTAAATACAAAATATTAGAATGTCTTTTCATCGTGTGCACTGCTAAGATGTAAATAAAATTCCTATTCTCTGGTTTTCTCTAATTACATCAGTACCTGTCACAAAAGAGCTGATGGAGATACAAATATAAAGTTGAAAGTTTACAATGTATCTTCTCAGTATCCAAAATTGCTCCTGGAGTCACTGCGACATGTACACATATACACACACAACAGTTCTTCATCAATCTACCTATCTGCCAGTCAACTGTCATCATCTTGGTGTGTGAGCTCTAGAGTCACCTAGAGGAACACACACTCCCATCAGTGATCCATCAGCGTTAACGACAAGCGTCAGGGTTTTGTCAGACTTTTGTCGGACTTTTTGAAGCGAATCTTACAGTTAGAGGTGACTGAAAGATGCAAACCGCATCGCCTCATGCACAAATTAATTTGGAGCGTTGGACCGCAGGGCCTATATCTCTCATTCACACTGTCTGTGCAAAAACAGACAAAGACCTCATCCTTGATAGCACTGAAACAAGCACATACACACACACACACACTCACCTTGACACACACAGAGTCACTGTGATGAAGGTCATTGTGTGTCGAGTGGATTCCATCGGCTATTCACCAGGTAACAGTGGGCAAATTCATGACTGTTCTGTTCAGACAAAACAATCAACAACATAACATGAACAAAACTGTTATTCTTGGCATTACACACACACAATGCAGAGTGCCTTTCTTTCATGCTGTGTCTTTGAAGATAAGGAGGGAGTGGTTCATTACATTACCAGGGCAAAATGACTTCACTTGATTTCACCTTCTATCACTCATAGGAAACCACAGCATAAGAAGGGGGAAGGGCAAAGGGTGACAGGGAGAAGGGGAGACAAAGTGAGAGGAGGAGTGGTTGTGTATGAGAGAGGGAGGAAGAATATGACAGGTGAGTAAGAGTGAGAAGGGAGAGGAAAAGGAAGATGGCGAGACTGTTAAGTGGCAGGAAGAGGATGAAAGGGACAGTGAAAAAGACTGGAGATGGAGAAGTCACAAATTCAGTGTATTATGGTTCATGTTAAAGGAACAGGATTCAGATGGCGTAGTGATAGCTGATGCAGCAGGTGGGTCCATAATTCTGCCTATCATGTAACCCAAAAAATGATATGCATATTTTATGGTTTTGATGTACACATCCCACCTGTATGTGTGTATCTACGAGAGAAGAATAACAAGGAACAAATGTGTTTATTTAGCTAGATAAAAGATTAATATTGTCAGTATTCTGATAAACTTTGATAGGAAATACACAATAATACGGATACATCAGATCCACAAAACAGAGCCTCAGAAATTACCAGAGTAGAGGCAATTCTACCCTAATAAAGTCTCAACAAAAATGTAAAATTCTAAACTTAATGGTATTTATTGCCAGGTTTTTGCGCTGAATTTTACCATACAAGTGTTCTGTTGTTGCCTCTCCCTCCCTGTATGTGTCTGCTAATGCAGTTTAGAAAGAAGAAATAACTGACAGACAAATAGATACTATCATAATATCTCAAAACAACATTTGTGTGGCAATGTTTTGCCTTTTTCCCTCCTCTTCAGCACCCATCTTTAATTTAAGCTGCATAAAACTAATATATGAGAGTCAGATGAGTTTAATCTGTAAGCAGATGTGCTGAGACACAGACAAAACACTTAGGGGGTTGTATGTGTCGCACTGGGAGAGAAATTATTAGTATCCAACAGCCAAATACTGATACACTCTGGCTGTGGTGCTGTAAGCTGAGTGTACGGAGTGTGCCAGCTACATTGGCAGGGGGTACCACATCAGTATTTTGCAAATTCTGTTTTATTCTTGGAAGTATTTTCACCACAAACTGAATGGGAAAGACACGGGAGATGACATGTGAGAGCTTACAAAATGAATACGACCTTAATGGTGCACTTGATCACAACCATAGTGGCCTCTACAGCCTCCATGATTAAAGGACCTGTTTGGGTATGTTTTAGAGACATGATATGACATGTTCAAGGCCAGTCGGTGTGTGTGGAAACGCAGAGCATAAATGGCACTGGGGGAATATGTGGTAATTAAGAGAAAACTGTGCAGAGGTTCACAGTAGGCTAATTGGCTCTCATGCATCTATTTCAGGACAACACACACACTCATAGAAACCACTGGACCAGCAACTTCAACACACACTCACATACATTAGGCACCAAGCTATAGAGGACTGTGTTTCTCTCTCTCTCTTTCTGCCCATACAGAATCAATAAGTTAGTATCAGACATGGCTCTATTAGCACGTCTCCTCACTATGAGTGTGTGTGTGTTTTATGCTTTTGTCAGCTCAGCCTTTGATGTGTGACCACGGACGGATTGAAGGTAATCTTCTCATGAGACAAGAAGCATCACAACGTGGAGAAACGACAGCTTTTGTTATGCTGTCTAGTGGGACTGCTGTCACAGTTTCTACTACATTGACGTTAAATTGTGGACTGTATTCAGTGAAACGTTTCTAGCTACAACATTAATGCCATAAGTTAACATAAAATTCTGTAGTACATATTTTTCCCATTTAAAGTTATATCTGCCACAGGATGTCAGAAAAAGACAACCACAATATCACATTTACTTACTATTGTGTGTCGGTGCTTTATAAAACCGCCTCTGTTAGCCCGCCTAGCGTTTCTAGCTAACGTTATTTGACGTTGACGACGGTTGAGCAGATGCATAGTAATGTCACTGGGTTACTAACTAACCTAGCTAGCAAACCCTTTACTAATGTTGGCTAACAAATAACAATTTTCTACAAAGCCTTCGCCATCACGCTTTTCGCGCGATATGAAGGCAAAATAAGGGAAGAAAAATGACTGATAGCAACGATAACAGCATTTACTTCTTCAGGCCAATTAACAACCTAATGTTTTTGTGCTAAACAAACAAATCAAGCTTTGATATCAACGCCTTCAAAAACACCAGGCAACTAACTGAAAGGCGTTAAACACCGATACCTAATAAAGCAATAATGTGTTCTGTCAATTGTCGGCGTCAACAAGCCATTGCACTCAACAAATGGGAGAAAGCTGTCAGCCGCACCGCGTTGACAGCCGGCATTGACAATGACTGAAACGTTTCGCAGATGCGATCGCAATTTGACGTCGATGTGTTGAAACTGTGGGCGACGTCCCGCTGAACGGCATGATGAAAACGATGGTTCTCCGCGTTGTGGCGTGGGGAAGACCTTCGATCCGTCCGTGGTCGCACGTCGGGGGCTTCGGGCTGACCAGCATGAACGCACGCACGCGCTCGGCGGTGGGGACGTTAACTGAACGACCGTCTGATGCTGACATTGATTCTGTGAACTTGAGAAAGGAAACACGGTCTGGCTTGTTGCGCACAATATGTCGTGATCGATATCGTTGGTTGATCCCGGTCAGTTTCTATGAAGATGACAGTGAACGTCTGAAATAGATGCGCGGGTGATGTTGCTGACCTCTGTATTTTTCCCCAATTGCCGACCCATGCTATGAGTTTTCTTGCGCGAACTGACGCGCGAACGTAATCATGTCTGTGGGCTTTCTGTACTGCTGAAACCGGGCGTTCGCTATGGTGGAACAATGAAGGCCGCTGTGATCGAGATAACCGTTGAGATGGGCGTTGGGCTCTCGCGTGATCGCAATGTTTCCCGTTCGTTTGTTGATGCTCGGGAATCAAGGCAGGTTTAAATGCTGATGTGGTGCTTACCTTGATGTTCGGCCTCATTGCGCTCGACCTGACACTGCGGTCATCGTCGTGTTTGACTGTTGGACCTGTGTTCTCGGTGCGTTGTACGGCCCCTGGTGTTTGATCTCCGCGCGTCTGCTTACGGATGAGCTCGTCGCGACTCTCCTGTATTGGTTGTGCGGCTGGGGAGATGGATGCTGAAGAGGAGGGGAAAAGGCAAGGCGATACCTGGTATTGTTTTTGAGGATATTATCGATGGTGTCTGTTGATTCTCTTCTTTCTAGCGTTAACAGACCTTGAGGAGGGGAGAGGGCGACGGCAGGTGCTGTGGAATTCGGCATAGCTGACGATAAACCGTTGAAGTTGGAATTTGCATTTTTGTCGGACTTTATTAGGGTGAATTGCTCTCTCTGGCGATTACTGAGGGCTCTGTTTGTGGTCTGTGTGTCAGTGACAACATTTCTATTAATTTATCAGTCACTGTTTAATATTGACTCTTTGTCTGTGGCTGCATTGTTGCTGTTGTCACTATCGGGCCACACACATACGAGTGGGATATTATCAAAACATAATGCATATCTTCGGCCATGATGAACATGAACCCACCTGCTGCATCGGCGCTCGCCGTCTGATATCTGTTCACTGGCATGAACCGCCAATTGTGACTGCTCCATCTCGATATTTCACTGTCCATAAACACCTAACTCACCGCAACTGATGCGCCATCTTCACTTTTCTCCCTTCTCTTACTCGCAATCATATTCTTCCTCCCTCTCTACACAACCACTCTCCTCTGTCTCCACTTCCCCTGTCACCCTTTGCCCTTCCTTTCTCCCCCTTCTTGTGCTGTGGTTTCTATGGTGATGAAGGGTAATCAAGTGAAGTCATTTTGCCTGGTAATGTAATGAACCGCTCCTCCTTATCTTCAAGACA
>BRZM01004790.1:157997-179487 GCA_033238685.1 Lates japonicus
TTGCCTTCAGTTACGCTGTGATGTTTTGTGCGAGTCTTACTCTGAAATGAATCACAATGAGCATGGTGATCATTATGCTCCCATAATGTAGGATAATCCATTGTCCATGTGTCCATTATTCTGTTTCATAGAATAATCTGTATTGCCTGCTGTTGTGATCTTCTAGCATATCAGACTGATCTATTACTAGATTTATGTACTCGTCAGTATTACACATTGATCTGAACTATTCTGGTAATTCTGGCCCTGTGTTCCCAGTCACGGTCTTTTTGGTTTGCTAATGCAATTCTGTACCCTGTAGTGATTGCTGTCCATTGTCTGTGTGCTTGCTGATGGTGAGACAGGGGCCCTGCTGGAGTTGTCTGTGGCCTGGGATACTGGATGGTGAGAGATGCATTGGAGACACTTCTGCCAGCTGGAGCATGGCAGCTCCACCCATTGCATGACGGATGGCGGGCACTGCTTTGAGCATGTGATATGGTGATGGGGAGGATGAGGTTCCTCCTGTTGACTGTCTAGCTAGCTCCTCTTCTATTGCTCTTCTGCCAGGTCTGGTTTTATGGTGTAGCTGAGTGGGGAGCAGTCCATCTGCCTCTTTGTCAGCTCAGACATTCCATGCCCTTCAGCAATTAGGGGGATATTTTGAATGGAAATCCTGACCTGTCAGATAAGTTACTTGTTTGCAGTTGCTGTGTTTACACCACTTTCTGTGCAGTGCTCAAATATACTACAGTGGGTACTGTCATTGTAAAGATGCTCACATCCTTTCACAACAGCCATTTGCCCCATTACTGCTGGCTCCACATCCATCTGTTTCTCTGCCTTTAATACAGATTCGGAACTGGATGAGTACATCTGAAACTTCATCATTGTTTCTACATTGGCTGAATTTTGATGATCCTCTCTCTCTGGTGAACTTGCAGTACTTTTGCACTGCATTCTGTTTCATCACATCTTGAAATACATCAATACTGCACATTAAGGTAGATACTGTGGAATTTTGCAGTTTTACAATGGTAGTGATAATATCTTTATATGACTGATTCTCAGTTCCAGTGGATCCATTTGTCTTATCTGCATCATTTGCACCAGTCTGTTGCCAAATACGAGGCCTCATGCAGTTCATCATCTACGGGTAGCAGGCGGCGGTGAGCAGACAGCAATAATCTTGCTGGGTGCGAGTGCAGCCAAAGAGTCCTGTATAAATGTAGTCCAAAACAGGTGCAGCCACCGAGAGCCCGGCAAAACACGGTGCTGCAGTTCTGGAGCACCAGTAAGAGGACAAGATCAGTGCCAGCACTCAGACTAGAGCAGCCAGGACACACCTGCGGTATGAGAGCAATTATAGATGTGATTCTCCTTAAATCATAGACATTATACAAGACACACAGCTACCAGCAAGCAAGATTCTTTCTTCAATATTGCATGTGGGGAATTGGCTATTTGGAATAATAATAAAACCGGTCTATGTTAACACCTGTGTGCAGGGGTGGAGCTGACCTGGGCTCTGTCTCTGTCCTGACCACACAGTCACAGAACTAGGCTTGTTCTCTTTGGAGGTTCAGACTCTCGCTCATCAGTGATGATAATAACTCCTGCGCTTTTAGTTTGATGCACACAAGTGTACAGAGTGCAGTCAGGCAGCACCGAAAAACTCAAATACACATTCTAGAAGTCTTCTACAAAGTGTTTTAAATAGATGTATAAAACACTAATTTTAAGGCTTATCAAATTTCCTATAATTATTTTGTAGTTGGGATCTTGTAAAAGACAATAAATTAAATAAACTCTTAATATGCATAATAGTCAATACATGTTTACAGTCATCTTCTATAAAGATCAAAATAAAAAGCCTGTTCTAATAAATAATTACTTATCTTAATATCTTTATTATCTTTAACAGTAGACTGCTTGAGCATATCGTCAGTGAAATATATATCTTACACTCCAACTATTTATAATTGGAAGGCGACAAACCTCCTGTCCGTGTTATGCAGTCTAGGCTCCCTGGCGCAGAGTCCTACAACACTTGCTTACAGTTAGATGGAAAAAGGTCCGCGGGGCTATATGGTACTAGTGTACTATCGCACACTGTCTCATTGGGAGAAAACAATCTGCGCTTTTCATATTGGGGCATAGCGTGGCGAAGACAGAGTGTAGCATAAGGAGGCTGGCATCTAGCAAATCAGTCTCCATGGCCTGTTGTGGAGGACTGAGACCAGCCCCACAGTGAACCAACAGGAAACATACAGAACTGTATGATAGATCCCTGTTTCTACACATCAGAAGAAAGATATGGTATCCAGAATAGACACTTATTTGTTCAAATAATTTGCAATAAAGTTGCCATTCTGAAAAAAGAGCACAGGATAAGATTTTGTCCTCTCATATAAGAATAATAACAACTGAATTCTCCTGGGAGCATCATCTTTTGTCGTGCTTCTGCAGGAGGTCAGAGGTCATCATCAGGGTCTGTTACAAAAATAGATCACAAATTGCTAAAGATACTGTTCTTGCTCAAAGAGCATTTGAGCAGAAAACTTTTGATCTTGAATTGTTACTGATTTAGAATTAGACCCCTCAACCCACTGTTGAAAGTGCAGTGCATGTTATATGTCCAAGCTGGGTCTCTTATTAAATCATTAGTGGCTTAATTTGTCAACTTGAAATCTTCCTAGAGGAGTCTTTCATTTGCATTTATTACAGTTACACACAAGCCATTGTGGATGCTGAAGAAGAAATATGTAGAGTGTCTCTATCTTCTTTAATTCTACTGGTAAACATCTCCAATGTCAGGGCAAGATCCAGCCCCCAGCTGACGCTTTGTTAGCAACTCCCTTTTAAGCCATTTCTCACCCTTCTACAACATGTGCTTGTCACACTTTTCTCATCTCCCACAGGGCTCTAAATGTTACAGCCACCCTCTAGCTGTTCACAGGGCAGTAGTACATTCTCACAACGGCTGTGCATTGGAAATACTACTGCAACACACACCATCGTATGAACCATTCAAAATGAGTCTTGTGGCACGAACTGAAGTTAATAATAATTTATTGCCAAACTAATTTGATTACCAACAGAAGTATGTAAAAACTAAGAACACCACCTCGCGGTTTGTGTGCCTTTGCCAACGGTCATGCCGATGTGCTCAACAATTTCCCCTTCTGTTCCTGAGTTATGGTGTTAAACAACTTGGCCAGAAAGGTGTTTCATGGAACACTATGATGTCACGGTGAAGCTGACACTGACCGTTTTGATAGCAAAATGTCATCACTTCATAATTTTATCCTATTAAAGCGTTTGTGTTTAGTTTTGCCATAATTGTATATAGATACTTGATTTGTAATACCAGCCTGTATGTTTTTGTGTGATGACCTTGACCTTTGACCGCAAGTCTAATCGGTCCATCCTTGAGTCCAATTGAATGTGCCAAATTTGAAAAAATTCCCACTGAGTGCTGAGATATCACATTCATGAGAACTGGATGGATGGTCAGACAGTTATATCCATGTATGGACAACAAACAAAACAAAAAACATAAAGGCATAAAAATGTATATCAAAAATATCTCGTCTAATGTTTAGGGCGCATACCATGTAATTGCAATATTTGGTTCAGTTCTAGCTGGGGGACCTTTGTTGCAAGCCATACCCCATGTTTCCTATTGGTATCTACACTGTGACTGTCAAATAAAGGCAAAGCACCAAAAACAAAACACAAAACTAAGCTGAGATGCACTGCCCTACATAATAACAATAATAATGAAGGAAATTATGTTATAGTTTAAGCAATGATGACACACTCACACAAAGTACTGCACGTATGCTGGACACAGTGGCTTTGAGTGTTTCCATTCACTGGGTGCTTGGTGACATAGCTCACGTACTGTACTAGATGCGTGCATAGGAGAGAGGATCTCCCTTGGTACACATGCACACACACACAAAACACAGCTGCAACTGTTGGAAACACATCACGTTCTGGGACGGTATTCATAAAATATCTGAAGGCCCAGGGCCAGTTTCAGGAAAATGATGGTGTCAAACCTCATTTAAAAATCAGATATTTATTAAAGAGAATAGTAAATAACGCAGCATTTTAGAACTGACGTGGTTTCTGAATCAGTTGAAATTTGTAGTCCAAAGAGGTTGTTGCAAACACAATGAAGTTCTCAAGACATATATAATAATAATGAGATATAATATAATATGCCATGGATAGGATATTAAAAGACTTCACTTTGTATTCCAAAGTGCATGAGATGACACTTGAGGTTATATTTACTGACACTTGAGGTCGTATTTGCTATTTTTATTGTTGAAGCAACTTGTGCCAAAATTTTCTGGCACACACATACACACACCAAACATGAGAATGACTGCACTGCACCAGGCAGCTGCATGCCAGTGTGACATAACACTAAAACAACCACCACAGGAACACTTCAGTCCCAGTGGTGGCTCTTAAGTTATGGTGTACTCCCATAACAAACGTTCTGTACTACTGTCCAGCACAGATCTTTTTTCACACACAAGGTGGGTTCAAGATAATCTGTTTGCTGGCAGGAGCACAGCAACAATTTACCACAAAGGCACCTAGATTATTTTGCACAAACGCATCTTGTTCTTTGCAGTTTTTCTTGTATCACTTCAGGAATGAGCATCTTTCACAGCTGTAGCATAGCTAGCTGGCTGGCGTACAGATTTACTGAAAGATTGTTTTTTGGCAAAGTTAACAAGAGAGAAACAAAAGTCTGCAGCCATGCTAATAACTCAGATAAATCAAAGTATTGGACAAATGGAAATTTTGGTTTTGATAATGAAACTAGATCACAATCACAAAGACAACTGTCTGCACCACAAGCTCATATTGTGTGGAGATGTTTCAGCAGATTGCAAATGTTTCTACCCTTACCTGAGATAAGCTTTTTACAGACATTATAAGTAGCTCTATGGTCATCTTTCTTTGTGAAATGAAGCCACAATTTAGACCATTTCTTCCTCTCCACCATTACTCCTTCTGCACAGATGCATGAGTTTGACATCATTGTTTTACAAAGCAAAACTGTCACAAAACATGCTGGTATTGAAGGAACTGATAGCTCTGTGGTATACAATTCCGATAGTTCTGACAATTTGTTGTCAGTTGGAACTATTTCTTGATTCCCATCCTTTGTGCATGGTAATCCATCTAACAGTTGATGAGACTGTAGGAAAAGTCAGGGGACCACCAGTCATTAGGATACAATCTCTGGGGATCGTGATTTTGTGTACATGGAAATCCATTGGACAGTTATAGAGATATTTCAAAGGACGGGACAGCTGACCAACACTACAATCCCTGAGCCACGTTGCTACATTGGTATGGTTAAGAAAGTCCTAAGAGCTTTTCACCATTTGATAGATTTTAGGTGTCTTTCTGGCTCTCAGTAAAGCCCTCAGTAAATGGTCCTAACTCATATCATGACAAAACAGTTTTCTGCATACCTCAGGATTACTCCAAGATCTGTGTGGTCTGTGTTCCAGTACTAAAAAAAGACACACATCGCACTTCAAATAAAAAAGACGCTCTGACATCCATACAGGAACACATACCCAGCTGACTACATACCAACCCTGCCTCTGCAACACATACAGTACATGACTCCAGCTGTTAACTTCTTGTCCCACTTTCATTTTTACACATGCAACATCATCTTCATCTGGCTGTCTCTCTTTTATCCACACATCCAGAACATTGTAGTCATGTTATTTAGTGGTGCTGCTATTCTTAGCTCTTTGGCACAGCACTGTACACACTGATCCCTACATTAACACCTCAGCAAAAACATACACAGTAGCAGCACAACAGTAAGTCAGCTTAAGGACTCTGCAGGGTCATTCCTCATCAAATCAGATCTCATATTTTGTTCATACCTTGTCCATACTGTATCATGGATGGGTCCCAAAACCAGGGTCTATGAAATATTTCTGTTCAAATCCTATATTTTAATATTTTTTCAGGCCTTGATACGATTTCAGTTTTGTAGCCTAAAAATGCCTTACCTGGGAAACCATGTTTGAGCATTAACATCTTGACCAGTACTGTCCTTAGCCTCAATAAACTTTGTACAAAGGAAGACAAACATGTCTTCTGTATACCAAAATCATTAAAAGCCTAGATGTATGCTCAGGTCATTTTCATAGGACAAAAATGGTACGTGGGTAGTGATACTGTAAAATGCAATGGACATTGCTCGATTATGGAAATGCCAATGTGTTTTCTACATGCACACACACACTCACACATGTATGCTCAGTGGAATAGAGGGAATTGTCTCAGGTAAGGTCCTGGATATTGAAAATAAGTTAAATATTTTGAAAAAATATATGGTATAAGGAGGAATAAGTGGGATGCCAAATAGCCCTCTCAAGCTCCAGTGGGAGAATATAAATGTGTTTTGTCATAAAAGGTTGGATGTGTTTATACATTTGTCTTTACAGTGTGCAAGACTGTAAAAATTGTAAAATTGTAAATTTGTAAAAAATGAAAAAAAACCAAACAAAAACAAACATTGGAACTGACCAAAAATATTTTTCAGGCCTTAGTTTTGAGACCCAAACATTATATAGACAGACTTTGACATGGGATGACTCCGCTGCCAACAGAAGTACCAGGGAGTAGAGAGTCAAATTATATTGGAGAGCATTCAAGAGTAACAGTGTCCTGTTGGCCTTGGAGGTATGATCCATACTGTCTATTGTAATTACAATGTGTCCCTGGTTTAATTCCAGCTGGAGGCCTTTGTTCAATATTATATTCCTTCATATTCCCGGTTATCAAAAAGGTTATAATGCTGTTTCTAAAAAAAAGAAAAAAAGAAAAAAAAGAGGCCATTAAGAAAGAACGTCTGAGTCAAGAATTTTAATTTAAATTCCAGTGGCCCTTTGATGTAGTAGCAGCAGCATTAAATTTATCACATACCCAACCGATCATGCACATATTATCCTTTTGCTGTCAATTTAATAACATTCAACTGAGAACACACAAGGTTATGAGTCAATGATGCCAGCTATTTGGGTGCATCAGCAAACAGAACAGAGTTACTAATGTGCCATGGGCACAATGTGGTCCAAATGAAGGTTTTACTTACTGACACATTTCCAGTAAAAGCCTTACTTGTTTAAAAATGAACCATGTGCAAGAGATTCTTCCTTTTAAAATAAATCTCTAAAAGCATGTGGACATCCAAACTTTAAAACCGTACTGATTGTTGAATATCTCAACCATGGGTATTATTAAGGAGTTGCATCACCTTTGCTCCTGTAAGAACATTCAGTGTTCTGGGAAGGTCTTCCACAAGACCGGGCACTGACATCTACTGTAAATGTTTGTCAATGGTTATTGCATGGCCTTGTGCTTGATTTTCTGAACTTTTTAGCAATGGGTGTGCATAAGGCAGCTGAATCCACAAATCAGAAGATATGTATGTTTAGAGATAAAGTGCGTGTAGCAGAGGGTGGGGCAAGTAACTTGGCCCACCTTTCAACAGCCTCTCTCCTATCCTTAGTGTTTAATATATGTGACATCTTCTTAGATCGTTCTGAATTAGAGTACCAGCAGCAGTGCTACTCTTTCAAAACATATATAGGTCTATCATCACCTTGGTTTGCCAGCCAGAAATACATGAAACAATCTTTGAATTATTGGATCAATTTGTTAAGTCCATCTGCCAGTAAACCTCTTAGGCTGAGTCAGAGAACAGATCTCTAGACCAATCACATGCCTGGTTCCGCTCATCGGGGTAACCATCAGATCCATCCAATCTCCCCTCATCAACCCTCTCACTGTCACGATTTCCTGTTTGTGCAAGACCTCTCTTTGATGATGTGAGCAGTGATGGATGATGATCCAACAGATTTCTCTTACAATTAACTCCATCTTCCTGCTGCGTTTCCCAAGTAGAATCAAAATTACTGCTGCTGTTATCAGTCTGCCTTCGTCTTCTGAGCTTAGCACTCAATCGTGGCAGCAGGAGTAGGAGGAACAACTACTTCACTGTCATCATATTCACACACAGTCCGTCTGCGAAACACTTGGTCACATTTCTGGTTGGCATCTGTGACCCCAGGATCAGAGCCCCTCTCTGGGCTCTCAGGTGCTAACTCAGCCAGCAGATGCTCTTTGTCTTATTTGGTTTCAGTTCTTTTTGGTGTAAATGGGTGGTTGTGACTGCTGGATCTTCTTTTGATATCTTTTCAGGGCAGCCCAGTACTTGCCAGTGTTCATTATACAAAGAGAAAATGATTTTGGCTGGCATTTTACTGTCCAGTTCAGGCAGATCACTGTAAAAAATTTAATAATCAGTTTGAGAACGTTGATATTCAATGGAAGGATGGTCAAGATCTTAATATATCTGTTGATGCATTGTGCATCAACAGGGAACCAGTTTAATCAATTTCCCTTCATCGATCCAGGTAAAGTGACAGTCAGTGCTGCTCGCAGCCAGATGTTTGTGCTTTTGCGATGCTGCCTGATATGACCAAATGGGTCATTTCTTTATGGTGGAGCTGCCCCGGTGTGACGAGTCTGCGAAACTTACCGTGAACATCGGCGGTCGCAACCGCGTTTACGCAAGGAGGTTATGAGCAAGCGCAAAGCATCTGCTGACTGGGCGGCCTGAGAGCCGGAAGACTCGGTCTGGGGTCGGCGGAAATGTGACTCGAAAGTGTTTGTTCCTCCTACTCTGCTGTGAGCGTTGATGCTAGCTCGGAAAGCGGGGGCGAGCGACGGCGGCGGCTGGTTGATTCGCAGGAAGCGCCCGGCAGAAAGATGAGTTGGTGGCGGAAATCGGCAGACCATCGTCCATCTGCTCACGTCATCAAGAGATGTTGCAAACGCGTTGACGGAAGGGGTTGATGAGGGGAAGTTGATGGTTACCTGATGATGAGCCGGTGTGTTCGGTCTGAGATCTGTTCTCTGACTCAGCCTGAAGAACGGCAGATAGACAACAAATGATCAATAATTCAAGATTGTTCGCTCTGGCAACAAACAGGCGATGATGAATATGTTTGAAAGAGTAGCACTGCTGTTCTCTGGTCGGAAACGTCTGAAAATAATGTAAACGCGGAATGGGAGAAGAACTGTTGAAAAGATAGACGGTTGCTGCCCACCTACTCTGTCTTCTGATTTCAATGGTCAACACGCTTACACGCCGTTGCTAAAGGGATTCAATCAACGCGAACCGTGCAACAACCGTTGACAAACGTTACGGTAGATGTCGGTGCCGATGCTGAGCTGTTTCCCGGGCTTTGCGGTCTTTACGGGAGCAGGTGATGCAATGTAATGCGGAGATATTCAACAATCATGCGATTTCAGCTGAATGTGCTGAAGGGTGACACAAGGAAGAATCTGCTTGCACATGGTTCGTGCAAACGAAGTGAGCTGCTGAAATGTCATTAATAAAACTCATTGGACTACATTAATGCCCATGGCATAACTGCATTCTGTTGCTGATGCGCAATGGCATCATAACGCGTATTCTCAGTTGAATGTTAAGTGGGCAACAGAACAATATGTGCATGACAGGTATGTGACTGGGGAGCTATGCTGCTGCTACTGAGGGCCACTGGAGGCAAATTAAAACTGCGAACTCGAGCGGTCCTCTTAATATCTTTCTTTCTTTTTAGAGGCAACGTGCTGTGCACGATAACCGAGAATATGAAGGGCTATAATATTGAACGAGCCTCAGCTGAGTGCTCGAGACACGATAGTACAATAGACGGGCATGGATCGCCTCCAGACCAACAATTTCCTGTGCTGGTCTTCTCAATATCGGGCCCGGCTCTCTCCTGACACTTCGGTGACGACGAGTGCATCGAAGTCTGTTCTATGTTTGGGTCTCAGGCTGGGCCTGAAAGTGTTTACGGTCAGTTCAATGTTTTTGTTTCATTTTTACAATTCTGAATTTTACGATTTTACGATCGCGCACGCCAGGGCTGATGTGTGAGCACGTCGACGTGACGAACGCGTTTATCTTCGCGGAACGGTAACGTCACTTATTCTCGCTGCCATATGTTTTCAGGAATGTTAACGTATCGGACCTTACAGACAATTCTGGTTTATCGTAATGTTAATGTGCTGTAAACGTTAACATTCCATGTCGGCAATGTATCCGTGCGTTGCGACATCGCCGCGTGCGTACGATATGACCTGAGCCATCTGGGCACCAATGGTTACGGTATGCAGAGACGTGTTTATCTTTAACCGCGAGACGGAGACGGTGCTGTTCGAGATGTTGATAACTCAGGCATCAGTTTCTGAGTGAGCATTTGGGCTACGGCTGGTAAATATCCCGGGCCTGAGCGTCGGCAAAATGGGATTTGAACGAAACTGTTTCATGGACCTGGTACCGGGACCCATCCATGATGCAATATGAACAGGTATGTTTCCGTCGCGGTCTGTTTGAGGAATGACCTGAAGTCGCAACGACTTCTGTTCTTATGTTGCGGTGTTCAGCGTGAGGATCGGCGTGGCCGGTCTTTGTTAGGCAGGTAACGGCACCGCTAATATTTGTGACTACAATGCGGCAAATGAACATTGCGTAAGTGGGCGCAAGCTGGAGCTATGTGCGGGGCGAGGTGTGTGTCGTGGTATGTCTTCCTGTATGGAATATCGGCGTCTTCGACTGATGAATGTCTTTGTGCTGGGTACAGACCACAGATGCGGTGTCGAAAACATCATGATATGGTGAGACCGTTGCTGAGGCTGCCAGGCCGAAGACACCTGAAATCTGGCCAGGCGGTGAAACTCTTGGGACTTTCAACCGCGCACCGGTAACGGCGTGTTTCGGGCCAGTGGTCGGCTGGTCGTCACTGGTGCGGACTCATGCCTCACGGTCAGTGCTGAACTGGTGAATCTGACTGCAGTCTCATCGGCTGTGGGCGGATACCATGCGCAGGTGGGCTCGAAGGTAGTTCAACTGACGACAGGGTGTCGGGGCCGGAATTATGCCACAGAGCCTCGAGCCAGCCAATGCCGGCGTGTTTTGTGTTCGGTTGCTGTGGCGCGGTGTCGGGCTCATGCGTCTGTGCGAAGGCAATGATCGGAAAATGGTCGTGTATTTCATTCGCAAAAAAGAAGACGACCGTAAACCTGTAATGTAAAAGCTATCTGGTGAGGGTAGAAACATTTTACGGCTCTGAGCATCTCACGCAATATGAGCTTATTGGTGCGAACGGTCCAGCTCTTTGTAATGATCAGACTCGTGTCAAACCAAGGAATTTCCGGCCCCAATCAATACTTGTCTGATTATTGGCGTAACCGCGAACTGTTCTCTTGTTAACGCCGAGCAATCTTTCGATAGTGCGTAACGGCTGTGAAGATGCTCGTTCTGGTGACGAAACTGCGAAACAGATATCGCGTTTGTTAAAATGTCTGGTACGCGACAAGTGTGCTGTGCTTCTGCCAGCAGGTATCGCGAACCACCTTGTCAATGTGAAAAAGATCTGTCGCGCGAACCGTGTTCTGGTGCCGCAACAGGAAGTTACGCATTGCTAAACTGGTATCTTTATTTCCAGAAACCCACAGCCTTTGAATTTGATTTCTCCCTTTGAAGGAATTCTTAATGGAGTTTAACATATCTTTAGTTGGACAGACTGATTTCACTTGACTTTCATTAATTCATTTCTTCCCTTATTCATCTATGTTTGCACTGTTTTGCTACATTCTTCACTGAAGTAGTGACCCTGTAGCAAATTCACGCACACAGAGAAAAGAAAGCAGAAGTGCCATTAATCATCAATCAGTGGGCTTAACTGTATACCCGTGACAGTTTTGTGACAAACTGTCTCTGTAATTACATGTCATTATCCCCGGAATCACAAGGCGGCTCCTTTTTTCAGGGCACACGGAGGTTGTTGGTGCTGAGATGACATCAGCTATCAGAGAAAAGGAATGTTCACACAGGCTCCTTCACACGTGTGTGTGGCCTGTACATTACGCTGCCTGCTCTGTGTGTTGTATGTTCATGCTAACACGCCTGCATATTTCACTAGCTGATTAACCGCTGACTAGAGCAAGTTTTTCTAGGTTTTATTGCAGAGTGACTGCTGCAAGCAGCGATGGTGAAAACCTCCTCTTCCAAAATGTCAGTTTTACAGAGACCAAGGCAGCCTCATTTCTGTGTATCTGACATTATCCAGGGAGTTTTAAAGAGCCTTTGAGTGCAGAGGATCAGGATGTCCTCAACTATGGAGGACCTGTAACTCGAATTAGTTAAAATACTAAACTTGCAGTTAGCAGTTAATGAGTTTTTCACGGCAACAGCAATATGAGAATGCACCAAGAGTATGTAATACAGAGGTCGTGAAAAGTCAAAAAGGTCTTTAGCAGTCACTGAATCAAAGCATGAAAAGGGCACCATAAGGTATCAGAGGTGAGCAGGCTCTGTCAGCTTTGCAGACTGTTGTTCAAGCTTATAAAGAACAACTGGATGTATGGTTAGCCAGACCCTTGCTTTTTAGTCAACAAATTCCTTGCCAAGATTAGGCACAGTCATTTCGCCTCCAGCACATCTTAACATACCGCGGACAAACATTCCACAAACAGAGCAGAGGCTCGGGATGGTTTCTTGCTTGTGCCAAAACTGGGAGGTCAGTAAAATCAAAACAGAACGAACAGTTTCTCACCTATAAATCACTTAGCTGGTTTTGTAGTATGCTGGCCTTGACTGAATATTCTGCAGTCAGTATGTCTATTGTGCTTCAGTACATTATGTAGATAGTGGAACCCCTTATATGAAGGGCTTTATGTTGGATCAAAAAATATTTGTATAGTGTCCTGATTAACCACTTTTACCTCACTGTCGAATCATATTTGCACAACCAAAATGATTTGACTGCCAACAGCTTAATCTTTTTGTGCCATGATAGTAAATTGAATAAAATTGTTATCAGTGTATCAGGACAGTACATTTCAGCATGCACCATCCAACCAAACCACTGGTGTTCATAAAAGCTTTTTTCTACCCTTGAAAGCTGTAACATGTACAGCAATTTTCGCTTATGTGTCCTTCTCTTTTTTACTGTCAGCTGAATTTCTGTTTTGTTTTGCATAGGTAAAATTTCAACCTGGCGTTAATTTCGAAGCGGCACTTCAACTCAGATGTCTTGCCAAAACAACTCTATGGGGGTATGTAACATAATGTTGTTTTAAAGAATCAATTTCCAGTTAAATTAAACAGAAATTAGGCATCTCAATGGCTCATATACGGGAAAATTTCCACAGAAAGAGCAAGTCATCTGTGGTTTGCATGTTGATTTTTTCTCCCCTCACTTGTTTTTATGTCCTGGTCCCCACCTGCTAGGTGTTGTTGAGAACAGGCAGCCATTAAGTGGTTCCCTTGAGAGGCTACTGAGAGTGGAAGAGAAAGACTGAGGGCTGTCTATGGAGTGGGCAGTGAGAATTCATCTCCATGGCCCATCTAGTGCCCAGACTGCACACCTTTTTCATGGGACCAACATATTTCTTCCTGTCAGTAAAGTTAATATCTGGTTCTAGGGCCCTGATGTTAAAGCAGTGCTGACTCACATAGACAGAGATGACTGCTTCTCTCAGCAGGTCCGCTACACATCAAATTAGATCCAGTCTTCTGGGGGTCGTTGTCAGGTAATTCGGGTCCACTGAGGGCTGCACAGTGGTCAGTCAGTGTCAAAATTTTAGCAATAATAAGATCTCACTGGCTGGTTATTATATTCTAAAATGCTTAAGACCACAGGCTAAAAATTATATTTTAGAATCGAATACTCATTATTTTCTGATGTTGTTATTTTCATCTCACTGCAAGACACAAACTGTTGAAAGAAATGAACATTAATAGTTGCCAGTTTCTTTTTCTGTCTCAAGCCACTACCAGTGGGGAAGAATTTTTCTATTAAAATACAAATGGTCGTCCACTTGGTGATAAATTTCCCTTTATATTATTATCTAATAACTATCTAAATTTAATTCTTGTAAACTTTAAATGTTGACCTGTGGGTGGCATGTGGAATATCCAAATAAAAGTACTTTATCTTCTGGAAAAGCATGAATTTTCAGGTAGAATTTCATGTGGTTTTTCTGTTAGATTTTGAAATGTGGAGTTAGTAATTCTGGCCTTTATAGTGGCCTGATAATTCATCTTCAATGTGCCAGAATCTTGCTGGCAAATTTCATGGAATCTGTCATAGTTATTGACATCAGTCAACATCCAAACCCTCCCATTTACACAGTCATCTTACTACCATAGCCGCATACCCATGCCAGCAAAGTATGTATACACTAATGCAAACTGTGCCTGCTTAATAAATGCATGCATTGGTTGTGTTTATTTAACCACTAATCCACACAACTGAACCAAAACCAGGTGTATTTAAAAGTGGCCACTGAGGGAGAATACAGATTTAATAACAGACTAAAGTCACTACTATGCAAAACGCTCAAGGTTACGGTCAAGAATGCAAGATGAGGAATTTATTTTAGATTTTGCTGTTCATTTGTTCATGCATAAGTCTCCACGTCATCAGTAGTTTCTTCTTTACTTGACTTCTGAATCAGCATTTTTTCATCAACGCCTAAGCGATGCAGAGGACAGAGTGCCGTTAGAAATTTCAGTTACATTACGGTTACGGACAGGTCATCGTAGGTTGATATTGGCCAGCTTGGCTGTCCAGTTGAGGTGAGGTCAGCTCTAGTTCATCTGGGGGAGCTTACGACAATTGATTTATTAGAGTAATCAATAGTTTTATTGTTGTAAAGGGTTCGGTTTAACAGTTTGTACAACTAGTACTACCCACACACATAAAAATTTCTAATATTTCATGCTGTTTACACGGGCTCATAAAGGTTAGTAAATATCTGTAAACTGACATTTCTATTCCTGGTCTGAGGGATAGTAACATTGGTGTTTGTAGATGTGGGCCCTACACCCATACCTCTGTCTGACTGTGATTCATAATTAGAGGAGCCCACGTTATTAATAACTAGTCTGTGCTGTTTTTTGCCTGCTCAGATTTGCGTGCAGTTTCCTTGAACGAGTATAAGCGTGTGAGCCAACCAGAGGATGCCCAGTTAATAATTGCTAGAAACCCGAGCTCGGCCGCGGTGAGTGCTGTTTATACTCCCATTTCTCCAGTCGGCAAAAAGTCCTTCTGCATGGGTCTGTAAATATTAGGATGTGTTGCCAAATTGTGCCTCACTGTATATATGCTGATCTCTTTATGTGAGCTGGGGCTAGTGAGGATGACAGATGGTGGAGTGAGGTAACCTGTACTGCTGCAGCGCCACCTCTGCTCCAGGTTCTGCCAGTTCACCTCATGTTGTACAGTTTAGTTCCTCTTTTTACCAAACTCAAAACATGGGATTGTTGTAAACCCTCAATGTTATTGTAGATAAATTATAGCTAGCAATTTGCACACTTTAGCTCTTTAGAAAGATAAATACTTGTAGAAGTTTACACATCACATTTGTTTGAAAAATGGCAGGGAACAGCAAAATGCTCCTACTTATCCAAGCTCATTGTACTGCAGTTAATGTGGACATTGTCAGAACCTATTGATCTTATAAAACTGTTTGCTTACCTTTAACCACCTCTACTTAAGTGTAAATACTTCATATACACTTCATTAATATATCATATTTATGACACGGCATTCATGGTTCAAGAAAACAACACTTTCATCATTCTGCGACATATCAGGCATTGTTTAGGCTCAGGTGGGATTGTCTGCAGCTAGATGTCATGTGCCTTGGATTTATTGGACTCAGAGAAGTTGGGGTCAGTGGGTATTTCTGTAAGAGTCCATGCTGTGTATATCATGTTGTAATTTCACCCATGTCATAAGACCTACTACCGTAGTTCTTTTCGTCCATTCACATTGCAGACAACTGCCCTTCGGCCAGTGCTCACTTGATCCCTAACTCCCCAGAGCATTCTGGGAAATAGTGGTGGAGCCTCTCACCTTGGCACTCACATCAAGGATAGACATCTCTCACATCACATCCCATGATCAGTGACCCGCTGCTTTTCTATGGGGTTTTTGCTATTGTTTCCCTTTGAAATGTCTCTGCACTCTCCACAGTTTGGCTTCCAATGAAAGCAGCGATTGTAATATTTTTAGTGGAGCAATACAGTCGTCAGTGAAAAGTTCAGATTGTGTAACCAATTTTCCAGTTCAAGGAGGCATTGCTGTCGATTGCGTTCCTCTCCTCAGGATGTGGTTCTTTGGGCTCATACACTACAAGCTCTGGGAATTGGAGGGTGGGAGTCTTGTGGTGGAGCTCTCACTAGCCCAGCCTCGAGCGTGGTTTGTAAGGGAAAGATACCAGACAGCAAGGCTGAAGTTTTTCACATGACAAAAACAATTATTTGTTTACATCTCCTGCTCTGTTGTAATTTGTCAGATAGGGGGTTTTTGCCATTTTAATGTTGCCAAGAAAGTCAAAAAATCTAAATGAAAAAAGTTTAAGCAGTGAGTCACAGCTGATGTAAGGCATAATAATGTTGCTGTCTAAAAATAATGGGGTTTTTGGACTTTTTTGTCAAAGCTGGTAATATGTTAAAGAAGGGGTCTTTTATCCCACAACTCTTGACAGCACAAGCCTGCTAGTCCCAAAAAAATGCCACGTTTCTCTGTATTTAGGGAGGTTTCGGTTTTTGTTGTTAGGATTCAGTTTGTGTGACTTGTTGAACAAAAATCCTTAACTGCAGTGGAAATGTAGACTCATCAAATTAGCACTTCTCATAAGGTCAAGGGGTCATGTTGTGAGGGAACAAAGGTGACATCATGGTTGGCCTTTTGTCCTGTGAAAGCCAATGTCTCATTCCCACACTTGAGCATGCTGTGTGTGTCTTGTATACTGTGTGCTCTTATTAGTCATATTTTCAGCTGTGGTTCAGTTATTATAGGAGATGGTGAGATTTAGTCATTTCCAGTAGTTTAGAATGAACTAGGATGACGTTTATTATTTATTTTCAGTACTTAATACCTAAACCTATGTACAAAGCTATACCCAACTTGGAATTTTATAATTTTATTTTTTATTTATTTTATAATTATTTGTCTAATCAGATTTGGTTGTTTAATAATTTTCTTTTTCATATAGTCTCAGCTCAGTTATGAAATCCTACCACACCACGGAGTGTCTCTCCTGCCGGGTTGCTGACAGCATTGTCAGCCGGTGTTAGCTTAGCATAACACCAGTAGTTTCTCCTTAAGCAGTGCGCATTCCCCTGGACATGCAGAACTCAACGTAACATCTCACATTTTGTGAGTCAACTCTGGGTCTTCTCAACGGATGCGTTGGTTCATCGACTTTCGTGGGGAGCCATACTTACATGTTTGTGTTGAGACTACAGTTTGTACAGTAGATGTTGTGTGTAGATTTAACACAGCTATTCGGAAACAGCAAGGAGAATAGAACTCTTAATGCTAATAGTCAAATTTATTGCAATAAGCATTTTATTTCAACAATGGATTAAATTACCCAACTCTGCAGTTACCCTCAACTCCACAAACTGTTTTTATTTTTATGTCTGCAACTTTATTATTTTGATTCAGTCTCATGGCAGCAGGAGGTAGAAGTTTTTGACAAAAAGCTTTAAGAAAAGGTTGAACCTTGTTTACTTTCTCACCTTTGCACACCTGGCTAATCACTGTATGAAGTGGACATGATTGCCAGATTGTCAGTTTCACAAAGTTGCAAATGTTGTTGGACATGGCTCCCTGAATTCCAGTGTTGGGAACCAATAGGCGGAGAGGGTTTCATGTGCTGTTCAAATGCTTTGGTTTGATCATACTGACACTCAAACCAAAGTCGTGACTGTCATGTCTGGAGTGAAATTAATCCTGACATCCACCAGATCTGTGGGGGCGACATTAACTGTCTGATATTTGATCTATTGAAAGATGAATATCAGCCTCATGTACTCTTTCTTACGACCCAGAAATCTAGAACTGACTGTTGCTCTGCAGAGGTAGGGCTGTTTAAATTACTACGATTGCATGAAACAGCGGGAAGCAAACAAAAGGCATCTCTTAGGCAATGTTATTTTCTTCTTGACATTTGAAGATTGATGTCCTTCATAAAAAGCTGCTCCTATTGTGAGTCAGCACCAACAGTGCGGAGGGCAGCATGGGAAGGAAGAGCTAGTGTTTAGGATTGCGGCCGTTGTTTTCTAGTCAGGCACAGAGTGGGCAGCTGAGGTGAGTGGCGTGCTGGGCTGCAGAAGTTTGGATCAAAGGCAGAGCAGATGTGTTTCCAGTCCCCCCCTCTCTTCTGAGCTCTGGACAAGCCTGTGTGTTTACTCATGACCTCAGCACGCCTCTGTTCTTCACAGATCGCAACAGCTAGCAGCAGCACTTTCCCAAGCGTCCAGTGTCTGCTGATCTCCTCTCCACCTAGGCCAAATACATTGCCACAATCTCACATACCTGACCATGTCCCTTCATTCTAACCTGTCTTAAGCTGCTTTCACTCATTTGCACGAATTGAGTCAAAACAGCTAAGAGCTTGTCTTAATCCTTACACATGGGTGGATCCAAAAAACTTTTGTCATTGTTCAGGGATAAAAACTGACCTCTATTTTAGACAAGTATGTGCCCATGCATGTTTGTTGACTTTGTTGCAGGGAAGATGTGGTGAGCTTAGACAAACAGGGCATGTTTCCTCTGTGGGAGTAGGGTGAGGGGTGGAATTTGTGGACTCGTTTCACGAACATCTCTGCAGGAGGTATTTCTGCCCTGACAGTTGAATGGTGTTGTTATTTCTTGGTTCATGTTAGAGGGTTTGTATACTCAGTTTTGCCATCACAAAGCTGTTCAAAGGGTTTTCAGTATATAATAGAATTTTTATGCCTTGGCACTGGCAACAGTAATGGCCCGAGGCATTATGTTTTCGGGTTATCCGTTCTCCTGTCCGTGCATCCCATTCTCACTAATGCCTTGAGGGAATTTCTTGAAATTTGGAAAAAAAAAAGCTTACTTGGACTCAAGGATGAACTTGGTAGTATTTGGTGGTCAAAGTTTAAAGGTTAAGATCACTTTGACCTCACAAAGTATGTTTTTGGCTTTGTGAACGTGATATTTCCGTAACACGTTAAGGGAATTTCTTCAAATTTGGTGTTAACATCCACTTGGACTAAGAGAAGAACTGATTTGATTTTTGTAGTTAAAGGTCAAGGTCGCTGTTACCACACAAAACATGTTGTTGGCCATAATTCAAGAATCCACATGCTTATTAACTGCAGCTGGACTGGTTGGCATACAACCATGAGAGTAATTCTAGTATCGTATAGATTGAATCTTTGGATTATTGAGACTGTTTCATCGGTGTGCAAGTAGTATTAATGTTGTAACTGTTAACTGCTTTTTATGCTGTACAAGTTGGGCACTGCCTACTACTGAAAATCAAATGGAATTCTCCCACTTCCTGTTTGACAGTCTGTCCTTTTGTGTTGTGGTAGCAAAGACACATTTGGGTTATCATTAATTAGAATAAATAACCATGAATTTAGATTTAAATGTAGTCATAAATAAGACTGAATGTATATTGTGATGACCCTCTCTGCCCTTTGTGCCTGTTACTTGGAGTGTGGTTGCTTTCTTTGCAGGTACTGAAAGTGGCATGACAGTAGGGGAATCTGGGCTCATTAGTGACCCTGGCACACCTGGGCCCTGTGTGTCAGTGATCCTTAAAAACCCTCAGTTTTAGTTCTCTCTCCCCCCCGAGACACCCATCTGGTTTTGGTTGGTGTTGCTGCACCATACAACATTGCTGTTTAGACCAGGGCAAGCAAAGTTTGAGGTTGTGGGTTTAAGCCAGACATGATTGCTTAAGTTTTAAATGTCATTGTTCAGTAAGCTGTGTTACAGTGTTAAGATTCTAAGGTTGTGTGACTGTGTAAGGGTTTGATCGCTGTACTGAGCCTTGGAAGATTCGAACCCTCCACCTCAGAGTTCCCAAGCAGGCTTTTAACCTCCTGAGCTATTTGACCAGAGACACTTAGAGTCTCTTCCTCAGAGCCCTTAAGTCTTTATATGGGTGTCGGACTGCCAAGCCTCATAAGAATTGAACCCTCAACCTCAGAACTCTCAAGCAGGTTATTAGCAGCCTAAGTTATTTGACCAAAGACACAATCTCTTTCTCAGAGTCCTTACGTCTCTTTTTGACCATTGGCATTTATGAAGGTTATATAGTGCAAAACCCCACTATATGCCAATATAGCTTGGGATACTAAATACAGTAAGTGAAGTTTTCAAATACCAAGAGAGTCTTTGTCATCCTTTGCAGCAGTGGAATATTTTAGACTATTCAGAGACTGTTTGGCCATATCAGTACATTACTTTCAAGTGCAGCTGCATTAAAAGATAACCAACATAATCTTCCTATCTGTGTTCCTACCTTATCTTCGATGGCAGAGGAGAAACTGTTCATTCCCTGTACTTTATGGAGCCTGTAGTTGGTTATCTTTTTGAAGTTGTTTCCAGGAGTCATTCAGAGTAGGGGCAGGCTATGAGATTCGGTACTGGTATCCTTTTAAACCAAATGATTCATTTTTCTGCTCTCTTTGCCCTTTGCCAGGCTTATCTCTATAATCTGACATCCAGATGTACTGTCTTGTTGCAGCTCCTGTGGTGGAGCCATGTTGTTTTGGAGGCTCTGGAGCCTGGGAGGGCACTGTTAGTCTACTCTATGTGTTGCATCATGAGAAGTGTTTTTCAGCTTTGTGTGGGGGCGAGCAGACTGGCTGGCGGTGGGGGGGTTAAATCCTTGTTACCAAGGGAGAGGTGGTAGCGGTGGCTGGTAGATGTTCTTATTTACCACCATCCCTCCCTCCTTTTTCATGGGACTTCGTCCAGCTTTTAAGAGTTTGCATCATTCCGTACAAGATTAGGCCACATCGGTTCCCACACAATACTTACTGTTTTATCCACATAGCTTGTGGTAATTTTAATGTAGTTCATGCACCATCTCTCTCTTTCTTTCCCTCTTTATCTTTAATCCCTCTTCTCTCTTCTCTAGTCGCTATATACAGAATGTCCGACCCCTGGTGATAATAATTCATGCACCATATCTCTCTGCCTGACTTTCTATCTATCTTTCTTCTAATAGCTATGCATATCCAGCCTCTTCCTCTCCTCATGCATAACTTTCCATCCCTCTGTTCTTTCACTCTCTCTTTTTCACTCTTTTGAAGTCGTGCCGACAGGAACAGAAAGGAACCAAACTTTCCCAGAGAACCTCCCATTGGCTTCTTGTTGATTTTTCTTTCAAGTTCATTTTCAAACAGCATTTATTCATATTAAACAGATGAGAATACATATCAAGGCATTACAATGCAAATGATGGCACCCACATCTTTCACAGAATTGTTGTTGTTGGGGTGGGTGTGTGAGTGCGTAGGAAAATGCAAGTTTGTATGTGTGTCACTGTCCCAATTCCAAGGCTAGCTGTAGTTCTGGGTATAACAGAG